>PVJX010017711.1:0-37811 GCA_004027295.1 Dolichotis patagonum | reverse complement strand
GGCAGGGCTATGGGCCCAAACAGACCTGGCCCAGATGCCGATCTCCAGGCAGTTCCTTGCGGATGAAGGGCGGGCCTACCAGCCCCAAAGAGTCCCGCCGAGATGCAGGTCTGTGCAGACTTTCGATCCAAACAGCCCAGGCCACTCTACGGGTCCGAGAGTTTCAGGTCCCAAAGAGACAGCCTGAGATGCTGCTTTCTCAGGACGCCAGTGTTTCACCTGTTGGCCAGGTCCACATATTTCCAGATTCCCCACCTATAATGGTGTGAGGCACTTTTAGAAGAAAATCCTCCAGAGTTGACAGGCTTTGTGTTGCTCTCCTCCAAATAGAATCTTGGAACACCAGCCTCAGACCTTGGACCCTTTGCAGCTGGACAACCGCCATTTGCCTCCCTCCCAGACTCACACTGTTCATTTTTATGAACAACTTTTACTCTTGCCTACTAGAAGAGCACGGCAGACAACCTGCTGATCGCTGAAGAGCAGGAATAGGTGGAGAAGCTCGAAGCGCGCACCTGTGGTCTGAAATTAAGTTCAGCCAAGTGCACGCTGGAGCAGGCACCAGCCGACCTGAAAATACAGGCGCAGCAGTACAGGTTTACCGGTGCTCACGGCTACCTTTCGGAGGAGTTATCACTCAGTGCCACCCCGGCCCCCTTCCTGTGATAGAGCACTTCTCCTGTTGTACATCCTTTCTGTGATAACAATTCAGTGAAATAAGAATTTATATAAGATATTTCAGGGAAGTTATTCTTATGGTCCCCTAACCTGCGTGGTTCTGTGTTGGCAGTGGTTTGGGTGGGTCGTTTTGTTTTTTAATTATTTCCATGTGTAATTTTAATGGATAGCCAATGGCTGTCTATAGCTTAAGATCCCGGTTTATAATCATTTATTCAATAATTCAGTAGTGTTTTCCTTTCATGTTAATACGTTCCAGGTACTGTTGTGGTACACAGGACACGATGTAATGTAAACTATTGCCATGGTACCTAGATTTTCTTTTTTTGCAGGAGATTGACAATACACAAAATTGCAAAACAGAGATGCAGGGTTGCTATAAAGAAAGGCGAGGGGTAGAAAGAGATTGGAGGTGGTGGCTGTGACCACAGAAGTGATTTCATAAACCCTTATTCTACCCGGACGTGATATAAACCCTTTCTAACATCTTTGCCTGTTACAAAGGACTTGTACTTTGATATTTCTTGGTAGCTTTCAACCGCTTCCCCTGCCTTATTGAGTCTGAAGAT
Organism: Dolichotis patagonum; assembly: GCA_004027295.1. Lineage (NCBI taxonomy): Eukaryota > Metazoa > Chordata > Mammalia > Rodentia > Caviidae > Dolichotis > Dolichotis patagonum. The sequence goes on along the minus strand of PVJX010017711.1, from coordinate 36,564 downwards.
TACTCGTGTCATCCCACCCTCCTCTGCTTGACCTTCCTTAACTGAATTAATTAACGTCACACAAACCATTCACACAGACACATCTGTGTATGTGTAAGACTTACAGTGGGTGTTGACCCTATGGACGTAGTTTCATTGCAAAAACAGAAGTTTGATGTCAGGATTAGCTGTTTCTGATAATAAAAATCAGAAAGGGATATCATATCCTCCTTCCAGGACATTTCGTTACATACGTGTTCTATATTTAATATTTCATTCTAATTTCTGAATTTTCCTTTTTTTCTCAGCAGTTATTTCTCTCCCTTTTTTTGTCTTACCAGTTTAGACCCTGAGAGTATCACTTTTCTATCAAGTAGCTTGCAAAGTTATTTGTCTACATATTTTCAAGTCACACAGCTCTAATGTGATGGAGCTGAGATTTTAATGTTGTCTCTCTGATTTTAATATTTGTGAAGTGAAAACAAATTTCATAGTCTTTCCTCTTAGGTTAGCAAACACACAACTTAAAAAAATATTTGTTGCCTAGCGTCTGCTCAATGGGAAACAATTTAATGTGATCATTTCTATGTAAGCTCAATCTTTCTGTGATAAGAATTCAATGAAATAAGAATTTATATAAGAAATTTCAGGTAGGCTATGTGTTACTGGGATCAGGGGCTGAGTTCTCATCTTTCTCTGCCCTCTGCCCATTGATGGCATCCACTGAATGATAAGTCATTCAGACTGGTCATAGACTGGCCTCTTTCTTTTAAGTGTCTATTGTTTACATCAATCAGATTTTTATGATCATCAGCAGTATGTCACCCTTTATGCACTGACCTGGGTCTTTATCATATTATTAAGCCTCTTTTCATCAGCTTGTACTCTCCTAGCCATCTTAATGCCATTCTGGGAAAAATTAGTAAATCTCATATGTTTTTACTCAAACTAGACTAGGATAGCGTGCACATGGAGATTCTACTCAGCCTTGTCTCCTTAACAATTTCCTTCAGGGGCTGTCAGTCTAAAGACCAACATGGCATGCAGGATAATGGTCTCTAAAGTGGCCCACACTCTAATCCGTGGGACCTGTAAGTTCTCTTATACAGCACAAAGAGCTTGGCAGAGGTGATGCGGTTAAGAATCTTGAAATGAAACGATGACACTGAGGTGCTCAGTGGGCTCCGTGTCATCACACAGACTTTTAAAGTTTCTTTACATGTCAGAGCTGGAAATGAAAATCTTCTCCACCTTTCTTATCTCTGTTCACCTGTACCTCACCTTGCTTAGGTCTCCCATCAGAAGAATATTCCTTAATTTTTTCTAAGCTGTCGTTTCTCTTTCCCAGCAATTTAGATTCCAGTAGCCTTTGGTTCTCTGCCCATAGCCTCTGATCCATTTCCCTTGCCTACTTTCCCTGTGTCTCTGGCTGTGGAGCAAGCCTGCCATGCTTCAGCTAAGCGCCTCTGACAGACACCTGTTTCATATCTCTTCAAATCGATCACCTGGCTTTGCTAGTGCATCGCAACCTGGCTCACTTTGCCTTGTCCTTCCTCGCCTTCAGTTCCCAGGCTGACGGACCACAAGGTAGAATCTAAGCTCTAAGCTCTGGAATCTAAGCTGAGCCTTTGGTTTTCAATCACTTCGTTTGTCTTTGGTTCACCCCTCTCCCATCATCTCCCTGAGTACTGTAACGGCTCTTGTTTTCAATCTGAACCATGACTCACCATTCTTTCCAACAAGGGTCGAGCCCGCCAGTCAAAAACTTCCTCCATTTCCCTTTCATTATTGGCTTAGAAGTAGGAATACACAAGAGACAGTAAGATATGACCCCTGAACATAAGGAATTAAAACTACTTACCTCTTATTACACCATATTGCAGTGAGCCATGCATATCTATATTTATAGCAGTAAGCTTCATAATAGTTAAAATTTGCTAGAGGCCAATATGTCCACCAATAGACGAATGGATAAATAAAACGTGGTATTTACATACAGTGGAGTATTTCCATATTCTGTCATAAAGACGGATAAACTTGCACCATTTGTAGGAAATAGGCCACACCCTGAGACTATGCTGTTAAGTGAAATAAATTAGACATAGAGCTTAAAGATTGCATAGTTTCTTTTATATGAGAAACTCAAAGTATAAACAAAGAGCAAAAGAAAAAGAGAGATGAAGAAGTAGGAAGACACATTTCTTGCAAAAGGAAAAGGGGACCAAAATTATAGGGAAGGAGTGGAAACAGAAGAGATGAAAAAAGAATAAAGATGGGTTCTGCACGTGTACCAGCTCCATGCAGGGAGTGTAGTCACTGTGTACTGCAAAAGTGCCCATAAAAATAACTTCTGAGAAATGAGCGAAGCACGGTTTATACACCAGCAAACAGCCACTGCTTCATCCATGGGCCATGTAAAATAAATACAGTAAAATCATAAAGTAAAACCAAGGAGATCAAAATGTTCTTTATACTTTCGAGTTCCTAATAACCAATTAGAAAGGGCCCAGTTCGGCTGGCCGTGGGGCATCTTGAGCAGAATTCCCTGCCTGAAGCGGCAAGCGGAGCTTTGAAGGTCTACCCCTGACCCTGTTCCAGGGAAGAGGAGACAGAGTTTGCGTGTTAATCATAGACTTGGTTTGAGCATAAGTGCGACAGAATGGGCAGGCTATGCATATTGCCTGGACTCTTATTCAGAGCCCTGGGATACTCAAACTATGTGGTGACTTTCAAAATTTAAAACATGTATTGCAATAAGACACGTTGCCGTGAATCCCCCTCAAGATCCTCCCCCTGGCTTCCAACACACTTACGCTTTCGTCCTCGCCACTTTCTGAAGCAGCTCTAGAGTCCTCTTGGCTGAATGTCTTTATACAGTTTGATCAAAATGCACAGCGACTACCAGTGCTGAGAGCCGTTCGCAAAACGGAGCTGGTTAAAAACACGACGCTGTGTCTTCATTCACCTTATTCACCTGATCTGGGACCACACAAACTCTGGCTCTAACCCCAAATCAAAATGACCATGGACGGTGAATGTTTTAAGGAGACTCAGGACATTGAGGCGGCCAGATCAGTACAACTAAAGACACGAAGGAAAGAGCACTTACAGAGGGGCTTCAGAAAGTAGCCACAATGGGACAAATAGGTCTGAAGCGATGGGGAATGCTTTGTGGGGGATTAACAGTAATGTGTCCTTTGCTGTAATAACTGTAAAACAATTTAAACATTTACCGTACCTTGTGGGTCTGTATTTCTTAGCTGTAAGATCTTACTGTTTCTTTCCAAGGAGAGAACTGGAACTAGATTAGCTGATACAACTTAAATGTATAATTACATATACTTATGTGATTTATTATTGACTCTGCCTGTGTCAGCAGTGACTAGATGCTTCCTCAAGCAATCAAGCTCAAATTCATCTTTTTTTCTTTCGTCAGTCATATTAGTTTTCTTAATGTCCTGCTTCCTCAGGAGACAAACTTTTTCCCACGCTGTGTTACAGTTAAAGCTGCCTTGATTATGTGAGGTTCTATCATCTTTTACTTCTTATGTCACTTGCATGCATTTTTTTGTATCTCATTACTATTATCATGATAAATTTTCCTTTCACAATGGCTGGAAGAGGGACCTGCTAGGTGCAGCTAGGTTTTTGCTGTCTTTCTGATTCCTTCTCTGATCAATACTTCCCTCTTAGCATTCTTAGTCAGGCAGCATCCAATGCATAAACCGTCCTCTAATCGAAAGTTACATCCTTATGAGAGCTGCTACAACACTTCTAAACCTGACAGCTTAATATTTTGTGTCAAGATTATTATTATTTTTTGCCCTTAGGGACAGGGGCCTGCGAATTTTGCAGCTGCTTTCAAAGTGCTTAGCTTTCAACCAAGGACTTCTTTTCGTAAAGAGACAGGAACGATCAGCTTCAGTGTGTTACTCGGCTATGCCACAAACCCTACCAGGCACCTCTGTGCCAATTTTTAAAAAAGGTGTTTGTTTTATTTACTGCTGATGTAGAGTAAGCTGTCAAAGGTGTCTTCAAGGGGGTGTAAGAAAAATAGCAATGTTGTACGTTTAGTTTCAAGTGTGTGTCTGTGAGCACATTACAGTTGTCTTTTGAAAAGAGTAGTATAGCTCCCTTAATTATTAAGAGCATAATTATAAATCCAGAAAACACCACGGTATGCTTACTGAGCTCCTAGCTGTCAGTGTTAGAAAGGCAGTACTCAAATTCCGAGCCTTTCTCTGTCTCTCTTTGGCATATGCAGGACAGTCTTCTTTCAAGCTCTTGGGGTGGGGGGAAGGGTGTGCTGAATTACCCGTGAGACCTCGAGAATCAAACAGAATTTTAAATATAGAAACTATGCAGTTTGTTGTCATATCTACTACTGAAATAAACTGCTATCCTAAAACTGCAAGGCTAGGAAAAGTAATTTTAGAAGAATCAAGGAAGGAGGACATTATGCAAACCCTTGGCATTCCAAAAACAAAATTTAAAAACAGCAATTTCAATCAGAAAAACCCTTCATAAAGAGGAAAGAAAACTCAAATCCATAAAATTAGGAATGAAAAGAGTGAAACTACAACAGTAGATGTAGTAGAAATCCAGAAAACTATCAATACCTGTGTCAAGGAACTGAATTATAACAACATGGAAAACACAGAAGAAATGGACAGATTATTAGATACATACAAACTACCAAAGATGAATCACAAAGATAATGCAATTCTAAATAAACCAGTAGCGGTCAAAGAATTTGAAGATGTAATTAAAAAGCTCCCAACAAAGAAACGCTCAGGCCCTGAAGGATTCACTGCTGAATGCTACAAGAAATTTAGAGAAGATTTAGTGCCACTACTCCTTAAACTCTTTAATGCAATTGAAAGGGAAGCAATCCTCCCAAAGTCATTCCTGGAAGCAAGCATTACCCTGATACCAAAGCAGAGAAGGATCCAAGGGAATGGGGAAGGGGAGAGGGAAGAAAGGATGAGAAAAAAGATAAGAGAAAAAGAAAGAATACGAGGAAAGCTTTTGTGACTAAGCAGGGGAAGAGGGATTGAAGGGTAAGGAGGAGAATGAGGCAAAAAAGAATTCAGATATATCCTGTGCAAGTACAAAGTCCTTAAAATGAATGTTATTATTATTTATATCTAAAATGCACCAAAAATTTTTTTCTAAAAAGTCTTTGAAAAATAAAGAAAATTTCTGCTAGCTCAGAAAGAGTCCTTGAATGTATACTCAACTGGTGTCAACAGGAGATTTTTCTTTCTGCACCAACTTCTCGCCTGTAAAAATTATTTTGTGGGATAACACTGGAATCCTTGGCTCCTTGGTGGAAGTGTCAGCTGTGGTCCTTGGAAACATATCCTTAAATTGAGGTCTAAGGTGAAGGACTGAACATTTTGAAATGGAGAATAACATTTCAAAGAACAGCAGATAACTCCTTAGTGCACTCTGCATTTTCCTTCAGATTACTTTCCACCGTTTCAATTCCAGGAGTCTCCAAAAAGACAACAGTCATATTTTACAGCAGCAACTCTGGACATCGTGTGTGTGTGTGTGTGTGTGTGTGTGTGTGTGTGAGTGTGGTCTGGGTATTTTATTAATATTTTTTATTAGTGCATATTAATTTTACAAAATATTCAACTTTAAAGTGGTGTTTTTGTACATGCATCTAGTTTGATCACATCCACCCCCTATTCCTTCTGTCATCTCTTTTGCCACCTCTCCTGTATCCCTTTCCTCTTGTCAGCTAACAGTGACAATAATCTCCCTTCAACTCTCATGTTACCTTTTGCTTTTTAATACTTGTCTCTCTAAGTCGGGCTTATCTCACTTCATATGATTTCCATCCAGTTCCATGCATTTTCTTGCAAATGACATATAGTAATTATGTTCTTTTTGGCTCGGTTGTATTTCCGTTATCCATTGATTCATTGATGGATATCTAGGATTGGTTCTAATTTACTGAATTAGCAGATAATATTTGATCTGGTCTAACTCGTTCTGAAATCAGGACGACCTTAGTAGGAATACTGGTTCTTATATCTTGCAGCAAACAAACAAACAAACAAACACCTTGATTAAAGTGATTATCAGCACTTGCATCCATTGGTAGAGAAATAATGATAAATATTTTCTTAAATTGTGGTAAGGAATGTTATAATACATGCAAAATTTCTAATGCTTGTCTCATAGTAGGCATTTAGAAATATCAGCTATATTTTCACTTTTGCCCGAAAAGTAAGGTTATCCCTTTTCTTTAGTAAGGCCAGGGGCTCGTTAAGGTATGCCATTTCAAGAAATCTAAACTCTTAACATTCAGCAGTCTAGGAGGATGTCTGAACTGCAAGTTAATGGCGTGCATCTACATTTAAATTTCTAACATATCCTTCAAAAAAATGCAAGATTACTAGGACCTTTTCTGAAACAACAGAAAATAAATGTTTTAGGATTGTGTCACATAGACTCTTTTTCACAACTAATTATGTTATATATAGTGTGAAAGAGGCAGTAGAAAATAGATACAGAAATAAGGATGACCATTTTTCAATAACTTTATGTCAAAAATCATGCAATGTGCCAGATTTGGCCTGGGAGCCAGTTTCCTTACCTCTGAAATAGAAGACCAGCTATAAACACAGAGATCGCATAACTTCAGCACAAAGCTATGTCAGAAAAATTACTGTCTTCAAAATGTAAAATCTAAAGTCCAATAATCGATTTTTAGGGGGGCTATTTTTCTTTTTTTTTTAAATTTTATTTAAAGAGGAAAAAAAAGCAAAACAAAAAAAGGGTGAAAATAATACAGAATTTCAAAAAAAAAAGGTCAGAAATCACTAGTTGATAAATTACAGATTGTCCTCTTAGAAATAGTTGTTCATGTTACAAAATTAAATCATACAAAGTAGACATTCAAACAGTGAAGCTGCAAACATTTCTGTTCAGCTATCCAACAAAAATTTAGTAATATGGTTATCAATCCTACACACTTAAACATACATGCAGTTATATCCTTTAGAGCACTTTCTTTTCCTCCTTTTGCTTTTTAAGTCCATTATCTGTTTAGTTATACCATGTGTAAGCTTGCTCAGTACCTTACTGATCTGTTTTGTTGTTATTTCCTTTTTAATCACCTTATATAATTCTGGTTTTTTTTTTTTGAAGGTAGTAGAAATACAACAGAACAAGACAGAACAAAGCCAATTGAGACAGTGCAGTGAATTATGATACAGAACCTCACAGCAAGTTACCTGTATAACAGTAATAGATACCTTCGTATATCTCATTATCTTCACAATAGTTGTCTAGTTAATTAAGTATAGCAAAATCAAATCAAAGACAGAACATTATAAAATAAATCGAAAGAGAAAATTGAGTGGGGCTATTTTTCAACTATCTAACAGAAATCTTTGCAAGGTGAGACCAGAAAAACTGGAAGAGGAAAGAGGGGTGTGAGGGGCCTACAGTTGAACTAAAATCAACTGCAGAAAGAGAAGGTTGATTTACACGAGGAAATTCTGTGAAGAGTCAGGATGATTTTGAACATTGACTGCAAGAGAGAAGATGAGAGATTTTCAGGGAGAAATCTCAGTGAGCCAACAATAAAAATGAAGTAAAAGGCTCATTTTAGAAGTCACATGCTGAAGAAGAAAAGTGAGGGAGAAATTTATGACTTACAAGAGAAAATAAAATCTAAGAGAACTGAAAGACATAACTCTTCATTTTTCTGTCTTCGCAAGTGTCCTCTGTTAAACTGCCAGTTCTTACACTGACCGAAAGGTGGGCTTGAACTAGGCATCTTTGGAACTTTCCAAGTTGTCGGCTTTCTCAAAGAAATGCAGAAGAGCTAGCAGGTTTGTGTACATGAAGCCAGCAAAAGTAGGTCATGTAAATATACTGTTTTTAGATAATGAGAATTCTACTTGCTCCACTTGAATCTGAAGGGAAAAGGTAATTGCAATGTATAATTGGATGCTGAAAGAAATATTATCAAACATCTGAAGAAACCTCTTGTATCAGATATTATTTTTATGAACACTTATTACAGGAAGTTGAGAACAGACTGAATTCAGCAAAGAGTAGGAAAAAATGACAAAATCATATCATAAATGAAGACTATTATAATATTCTCAGAAAAAATAAATTTGAATAAATACTAAGTAAATTCACAAAACAACGATGAATGTGTTTGTGTAATATCTACCAGGTAACTGGTTAGGTTGTCCTACAATTATCCACTCTTGTCTAAATGTGAATAGAACTATTAATTACAAGTATAGAAACAAAAATGCAAATCAAAGTGTGAAAGGAACAACATATTCAGAGAATGCAAAGAAAGTAAGGGTGAGTCAAGGATTTTACATCCGTCTGGGTTGTCCTTTAAATATTATGTTGTAAGTTTATAAATACACAATAACTACAGGAAATTTTATTCTTGAGACTTTCTTGGGCAGATTTCTAGAGAATGAACTGCATCCAGCCCAGAAACAACTAAGAATTTTTAATAAAAGAGGAATTTAATTTTAAATATTGATTTAACAAAAGTAAAGATTAGGATGAAGAAAAATATGTAAATATTATATGCTCCTAAGAGGTTTATGTAAATAATGCAACTTAGAGGAGAAGGAAGAGACAATGAGAAAGTTGAATAAGCTCATTAATTATAAGAGAAGCAATATGTAGCAGTCAGAATAGCATTAAAATAAACCAACCAGATGTTATATTACTAATAAGACAAGAATGTCAGAATATTTTTCAATTATATGAGTATAGAGATAAGCAATAGAACCAGAGGATAATTCTATATAAATTTGGAAAGAAATAAAAAAGAAGAAAACTATGACATAGAAAAAGAAACATAAAAATAAATATGATACACATAATATTTATGATGTTAAGATTCAGCAGGCAAAAACTTTGTTTCTGTTTTGCCTTCTATTCTTTTTTCTTTTCCCTTCCTTCCCTTACTCCCTTTACCCCTTTCCCAATTGAACATTTTCCCTACTTCCAGGGTTGAAGGGATGGGAATGGAGTGGGGAAATAAAAAGAAATATCTTAAATATCCAACTTTAAAAGTTCTATAACGAATAAAGCAGCCAATGAAAGCATCAGACAAAATAACAATGACAAACAAATTAATAATGTAGAGACTTGAGCTGAATATCTAACAAATCAAATCCTAGTTTTTGAGAGAAAATTAAAAATAGATGAAATGCTAGCTAACTTAATGAAAAGTGGTAGAAATAAAAAATATTCCAAATGAGAAATGATAAGGGAGAGTTATCTGAAGAAACAGAAATTTCGAAACAATATTGCTGACATTTATGCAAATATACTTGGAGACCTACTTGAAATGGATGGTGTACTAGAAAAATACGGTCACTTTTTAACTCGAATTCATTACAGATAGAAAGTTTAAACCAACCAATTTTTATATAGGAAATATCAAAGGTTATCAGGAAACAATCTTACAAGGAAAGTCCAGCAAATATATAAAGTCTAGGTGGTCCTACTGCTACATAAATTGCTTCAAAGCATAAAAAAAAAGAGAAATGTCTAAATTTCTTTTTTATGCAGGAAATACCATTACTATCTAAATATTATAAGAGGAGCACAAAAATAAAATTATTGATCAATATAATATATACAAATTAAAGCAAAAGTCTAAATAAATTGTTATTAGTAAGAGTTCGACACCACAATAAGAAAATAACACACAGCGTGATGCAGGAGTTTATTTCAGCACCACATGATTTGTTTAATATTTGAAAAAATCTACCATGCAGTACACCAACTAGATAGATCTAAGGAGAAAAATAGAATCAAAGAATACTTTCTTAACAAAACTCTATATTATATACATGATGTATAGATGCATATCAGATAAATATATTCATATATGTATGCCTCTATTTTCATGTTAAATCAACCTCTCACATCGTAGGAAAGTGTAAGAGGTGGTTATCCAGACAAGGTTGCTGATTATACTCAGTAATGATATTCACATTTATGCTGTGGCTTAAGCAAATGAAATAAGATAAGAGACGCTAGTTAGAGTTACAAGAAGTGCATAAAAAGTAAAATTATATGTATTTGCTGATGATAGAATACTAAGTAAAACTTGGGGGCGATGATAAAATTTCAGCAGCAAGATAATTCAGTTAGATAGTAACTATAGTATTAAAATACAGATTTCAGTAGCCTAACACTACAAAAAATAACCATGTAGAAGGTATAATGGTAGAGAAGCCCCATTTAACATAGCAAAAATAAACGATAAAGTGTTAGGAGGAAAAAAAAAGTAAACCTATGTGGAAAAAATAAAACACTTCATAACACTCCAAAAATACAAAAGTAGCTTTAAACAAATGAAGAGCTCTTAATTTTGCATAAATCGTAATAATGCTGATAATTTTTCCTAAATTAATTTATAGATTTAAAGCAATCTCAATAAATCTAGAGTTTAAAAATAGCTAGGCAAACTGATAATTAAACTTGTATTGAAAAATAAACATGCAAAAACAGCCAGAAGACTAAAAATGAAGACCATGAGAGCCCTGCCAGCCATTAAAACACGCTGTCCACCTCTTTGGTTAAAACAGTGTGCCACTCGCTCATTGGTGGATAGATAAGTCAGGGGACTAGATGTCCAGAAAGAAACCAAAGTAACATGGAAATCTGATATTTAACAGAGGTGAGATCTCAAACCCTGGGATTGTTGGATAGAGACTCGAATAAAATAACAATAAAATAAAACACTTATGTTCAGTCAACTATGGAGGAGTAAGTCAGATCTTCAATGCAAAATAATAAAGCCATACTACAAGAAAATATGAATAAATCTTCATAGAACACTTGTGTAGGCAAAGTTGTTCTAATTTATATCTTGGATTTCAGATTCAGTAAAAAGAATTAATACATTCGACTGCATAAAAATAGAAGAAATTTGCATGTCACAGTAAACTGAAATGACAATGCAATATGATTTTTTTGGGGGGGTAATACATCCTGTGGGCACAAAGGAATGTTTTCTAATTTGTATAGAACTCTTGAAAATAGAGAAGAAAAAGACCTTGTAGGAGATAAACACAAGTAGATAATTAACAAAATTAACAAAAATTATCAAAAAGGTCCTTTAACGAGAGAAAAGACATTCAATCTCACTCATGCTAAAGGAAATTGAAACTGCAATCATATCTCTCAGATTTCAGTTGGTGACAGTTGATAAAGGTCACTGGGTTTGACACGCCCCCATCACAGCCTGGCAGCAGCTCCCTTCCCGCAATAAGCTAGGTAGGCAGACGCTGTCCTCTTTGTCTCACACCTCTCAGAGATTGTACTTCCTCAGTGCCTGACACACACGCAATGCCTTGGAAGCCATTGCCTTTGTGTTTTCGCCTCCTGATTTCAGGGGGAGGGGAAATGCAGTCACTGGTACTTCCCCTTCCTGTTGAGAAAGTCTCTGTTTTGAGATATGAATTATTGTTTGGTCCTTAGATATTATAGACATCTACAACTCAGCAAGTATCAAGAGAGGAAAAATCAACCGGAGAGTGTGAAGTTGAGCCCCTGCCTTTGTTTTGAGCAGACACAGGGGAGTGACCCTGGACCTACAACACCGGCTTGGATATCTTTAATTTTGAGACAGGATGTCACTAAACTTCCCAGAGAGAACTCACACTTGCGATTCTTTTGCGCCACCTACCAGAGTGCTGAGATCACAGCCGTGCACTGCAATGCCTGGCTTCAAACACACTTTTAATGAGCTTTTTCTTTCTTCCAAGACCTTAGATAATGTCCTAGATATCCCAGTTCCTTGACGATCATTTTTGAAAAGCTATTTCTCTTATTTGTCCAGTATTATGAGTCTTGTTAGCAGAACTGGTCAGAAAAAGTTTTCTCATTATATAATGCTCAGTCAGTATTTTTTTCTGATATCATTCCTCCCTCATCCTTTCTGGGCTTTTCTTTCTAGAACTGAGATTAGGGATAATTACACAGTCTCAGCTTCTCTTCCTGAATCTTAATCTGTTTATCGTAGATACCATGTTGTTCATTCTCTGTATTGCATTCTTTGTTTTTAGAGATCTATTGTTCAGTTCATGAATTCTACCTGTTACTTGCTGTCAATTGAGTTTTAAATCCCAGCATTTCAATTATTTTATGTGTGATTTTCAGGGTTTCTTTTTGGTCCTTTTTCAAGTCTGTTGAGTCCTGTTTGATAGATTTTTATTTCTTTTGTCACACTTTAGTCTCTTTTGACTATAGAGTCCCTGTTTTGATTTTTTTTAAACATTTCATATTTCATGCCTGATAATTCTATGTTCAGATTTGTGCCTCTGCTTAGTTTGTTGTTTTGGAGAATTCATTTCCTAATAATCACTTTCTGGTGTTTTTGATTTTCATGTACTGATAGATAATTTCCTTGGGACTGTCTGTGGGAATTACTCGAGCTTGGTTTTAAAGTGCACAATGACACAGAGAATTTGCATTTTCCCCCCAGTAATTGTCATATGACCAATAAGAACCATTTCCGAGACCATGCCTTTAACCTCTTAGGAGAAGGAGTGTCTCACAGACAGTCTGAGTTCAGGACAAAAGTGATATTTTTCTCTTGCTCCTGGTAGATGTGAATGACTGGTTTGTTGTTCAAGGCTCCTCAATACTCAAGATTGGAAGATGATTCAACTTCCTGGGAGAATAAGTTTCAAAGAACTGGCCTGTGTTTATGCATCATGCTCTTCTGACATTGTGGGCCTCAGTTTCTCTTTCATTGTCAGTTCATCCATTATTAAAAATGTACATTTCAGCAGTCATTATTAAAAATATGACAGTAGTTTTATGGGGAACCAGAAGTATTTGTATAGCACATTTAGCCTGTGATCTAGATTCCAATATGCTGGAAACACAAATCTTTCTAACTTACTTGTCATACTGAAATCCGAGTTACATACATCAATAGCAAATATTAGCAGGCCTGTCGTATGTTCAACTCATTTGATTCTTCCTGAAGGTCTTCAAGATGAGAAAGTTATTCCTTATTGAGTCACCAGACATGCTTCACCATCTTAGCTTAGCATTTTAGCTTGAACTCGTAAAACTCTTCCGTCTTGCCATTTTTTTTTGAAAATTGCATCTCTCCATGTAGCATGGTGAATCTTGACTTTATGCTTTTGTGCACTTTACTCCATTCTGAGGTTTAGGTTCCATTGTTATTGATTTGTCTAATCCATGCTCATCTCAGAACTGGCGAAACTTTGGAATGATGTCTTACATTACCCCATCATCTAACTGCGTTCTGTCTTCATCTCAGCTGTAGCACTTATCCTGGGAAAAGCATGAGGTCAAAGGTTTCTCTCCTCATCTGTGATGTGTTTCATGGTACTTTCCACCCAGGGAGTTCAACGAATGTGGGTGAATTAATGTGCTAATCTCATTACTTTGTTTTACTTGTCTGTTTTTTTTAATTAAGAATTTTTCAGAGTGTATGCAATTTGTTATTTTATACTTTAATTTTTTATACTTTCACAAAACATTTCCACGTATGTGACCTCATGTGTTAAAAGTAAAATATCCTGAATTGTAAAGATCTCTTTTTAACTGGACGATCAGGTTAAGCCCCACTCCTACCTGAGTCTTATACTACCTTGAGTGGACGTTAATACCAGGCTGGTTTAATAATGCCGTTTGCTGCTCTGTGCAGTGCTGTTTGCTGACATGATGAATATTTCTAAGATTTTTCCAATTCTTCTCATTGCACATTTTATTTTATTTTACAGTTGCAAAAAGTTTCAGTCAAATCAAAATTAAATTGTTTTCCTCGTTTTCCTGTGGTGCACCTTGAATGTTAACAAAATCAATTCAATATTGATATTTGTCTCCACGAGGATGGTTATTTTTTTCAGCGCTCTGATGAAATCAAAAGAGATTTTATTGTTGAAGATTTTCATATGATATTTATGGAAAGATGCTCAAAATTTAGAAAATACGTGTCCGATAGGACACCAGGACAATTTATGGGTGTGTGTGTGTGTATTTCAGGCATTGCTTCAGCAGGCAGGACCTGAATGGGGTGGGGGGGCTCATCTCCTTGGACCTAGCTATAGAAGTAATCAAAGAGATACACCGTGACAGTCAGTGGGAAACACCACAAAAACACAGAGACCTACTTTGCCCAGCTTGTGAGTGAAGTAGCTGAAGTATTTAAACTGAGGCCTCAGCTTACAGCAGCTCAGGTTTTTAAAGATTGAACTGAAATTTACATAACACACAATTAACCTTTCTACAGTGCACAAGTCAATGGAATTTAGTACATTCACAGTATTGTATAACCTCGGTCCTTCTCCAGCGTCGGTTTTTCCATTGCTCCGGAACACCCGCACGCTGCACGCGATAAGCAATCAATCTCTATTTTTCCCTATAAGCATCACCTGGCAACAACTAATTGCTCTCTGTCTCTGTGGCTTGGTTTTTCTTGATAGTCCACCTAACAGAAATCATAACATGTGACGTTTTTGTGTTCCTCCTTTCACTCGGCATAATGTGTTAAGTAAGGTTCGTCCAAGCTGGCACACAGACGAGCACCTCACTGTCTTTTGTGACTGAGTAAATTCCATGGCGCGCGTGCACTGCTAGCCGCTGGCCGGTCACCTGTGATGAACACACTTGGCTGCTTTAAACAGGGATGGTGTGGAGACTCGGGGACAGTGTTCACCCCAGAAGCTGCGCTCCTTGCTACGCGGTGTCTCCCTAGCGGGGGGATTGCCGACTCACCTCCACGCCGCTTAACCTGGGAGGAAGCTTCGGTCTGTTTCCCACGGTGGCCAAACCACTTCCCTTTCCCGTCAGGAACATACAAAGTTTCCTTTTTCTCTACCTCCTCAGCAACAGTCGTCATTTGCTTCTTTTTCTTTCTTTCTTTTCCTTTTTCTTTTAATCTAGCCACCCGGTGGGTGTGACCTGGCATGCCGCTATGGCGCTGATTTGCAGGAAGGATGACTGAGGATGTGGAATATATCTTCACATGCTTGTTAGCCATTGTGCACCTTCTTTAGAGAACCATCTATTCAGCGTATTTGCCTGTTCTCTAACTGGGCTCTTTTCGCTATTGAGTTTGAGTGTTCTTTATATACTCTCTGCATATATAAAGCCTTAGTCCACATATGCTTTGCAAATATTTTCTCTCACTCTGTAGGTTGTCTTTTCACTTTCATAACGATGCCTTTTAACATACTTAAATTTTTACTTTAAAAGGATAAACGTGTTTATTTTTTCTTTTGTTGCTGGTGCTTTTGATGTCAAATATTAGAATCTGCTATGAAGTCCAGAATCATGAAGAATTATTACTATTTTCTTTTAAGAGTCTTATTGTTTTAACTCTTATATTTGGATCTCTAATTCATTTTAGGTTCATTTTTGTGTGTGGCGCCAAGTAGAGCTCTGGACTCGTTACTTAACTGTGGTCAAATAGCTACTTCAGCATAATTTGTTGAGGAGGGTATTTGTTTCTCGTTGAAGTCTGGTGATCCTTTTCAACATCAGTGGGGCACAGATATGGGTTCATTGCTAAACTCCTAATCCTGTTTTGTTGGTCTCTAAGCCTTTCCTGACGACTGCGCTTCATTGTACGGGTGATTGTTCTGCTTCCATGTGAGCTGTCCACGTGGGCTTTTCCTTCAGGAACGACAACTCTCCTCCTCCTCTCGCGTGTCAGAGAAGGCACCTAACAGCATGTGTCTACCTTTCTTAACTGTAGTGATTTCCAGTTCCCTGTGATAAAGGACAGAACAGATAGGCGATTCCACACGTGAAAGCAAAGTGGGTGCATCTGTGGTAGAGAAAAATGAACTGTGTTTTCTAAAATGCTTAGCTAGACTGGATCCTAGGTGGCAGCCATAGTATCATGGCAGTGTATTTCTAACCTCTCGAATCATTCACTTATAGTAAATAACATCTGTTAAATACAGCTGAAAATACCTGTTCTATAGTGTTTTTGTGATAAGTAGACAGGATGTACGTACATTTCCTCTACTTCAGTGCCACAAACAAAATAATCATAGAAAAATGCTATTAATAAAAGTTTTTTAAAGAGAAGAGAAACTTTCCTAGAATATGGCCTTAAATTTTGAAAATTGGTTCGTGTGCCTCGAACAAGCAAGCCATGGTGGGCATGTTGCAAACTTCCTGGGCCAATGGCATCACAGCCACCGAGTACTGTATTTAGGCGCCGAGTGTTGGGAGTGAGCTTTCTTTCATTCAAATGCGACAGGTGTGTGTGCGTGTGTGCGTGCGTGTGAATATTTGCTCTGTGCCTTTGTTTTACATGCTGAGTCTGTGATCTGAGGTGTCAGGCCCTGTCTTTATTAGGGCGCTGTGGGTATGTGCCTGGTGTCTAGGAGAGAATGTGTGCACATCCACGAAGGATGAGGAGAAACCACATCAATCCTGGCAACAGAGTGAATGCGGGTCTTTTGACTACCATCCCCCAGATTACCCACTTCTCAGATTCACCACCAAGCCATTTTTAAGGTAACTGGACTGTAGCTAAGAGAATTTGGAGCCAATTTGATTTCTTTGAAAGAAAACTGTTTTTGCTGTTCTTTTGGTACCAGGAGCATTGTTGCTCAGGAATGGTCTCTGCAGAAAGCCAGAGATGCGTCCACAGTCAGTTCTGGACTGGAGTCCATTTGCAGCCACTCATTGATTCTGTAACTCCCGGAGTCAGGGGACCTCTTGCAACCTGAGTGTTTCGCCTATAAAAGAGAAAGAACATTCACACAGAGATGTTTGTGAGGATAAAATGCAGTCCTGGCAGTGAAAGTGCTTGTCGAATCACCCATGTGTGAGTTCTCAGTGCTAATAACAGTTAATATGAATTTTTCAAACTCTGGAATCCAAGGAGGGCTTCGCACAGCCCACTTGCTGATTGTCCGGCACCGGATGTGCCTCACTCCTCAAGCGTGTACAGTTCTTCACCAGGGGCCTGTTCACTCCCCGACGTGATTGGCTGGTGGAAGACAGGGACCACTCAAAGCGTGCCACATTCTCCTTCGTGCCTGGGATGGTGGGACTCTCCTCATTCAGAGGCCACGAGTAGACTCTGGAAGACTCAAGGCCCTGGCACATGAGCGGGTGAGTCATGACGGTGCTCACGGCGGCGTGGCCGACTGCGACCTTGTGCTTCTGGTCTCACGCTTAGCTGAGACGGACTTCGGCAGCTCGAGTGCAGGTGACACAGAGGCAGGGCATCTTCGGAATAGAAACCTAAATACTGTGATGATGACTACCAAGAACCGATGGGGCCAGTAACTCCGTGGTGACGGCTGGGCTTCCGCCGTGAGGTGCAACTGTAATTTATAAAATAGGGAGACGGTATTTGGACACCTAAGTTTTAAAATTGTATCCCCTTATCACCAAGAAATACACTCTTCTTCACTGTAAGCGAATATATGTGTATCGTTTTTAAGTATAATTAAGAATTGTGTTAGAAGTGAGTGGTTCCAGCATTACAACTGATAGAAAAATGACAAATCACAATTTCCACCACTCTGATAATTATTAAAAAATGTAGGTATGAAACAATACCTAGTAAGCAGAGTGCATATGATTTATGACGCTATTCTATGTCGGCCATTTGGGGTTTGCACATAATCGCTAGTCTGAATTTTCATTTTAAGGGGGAGAACCATCTTTCCTTTCTTCTTAGGCCATGTGATTTGAGTATGTTGGATTCAACCCATTTATTACCTCAACAATAATCTGTTTATTTTAAATTCAACATTTTATTTTGAAATAAATATAGATTTTTATGCAGTTATAAGAAATAATACTGAGAGAATCCACAAAGCCTTTACCTGCTACCCCATGGTAATACTTCACAAAGCCACTGAGAACTGTGACAACCAGGCTATTACTATGGCTAGGGTTTCAGATGCAGAACTTTCACCTCCCCAGTGATCCTTTACGTTGCCTTTTTGTGATTATACCCGCTTCTCTCCTGCTCCATCTTCTGTTAAATTCTAGTGGTCACTAGAATGTTCTCTATGTCTGTCATGATGTTTCAAGAAAGTCTTCCTGGTAGATTCACACGGAATGAACCCTTTGGAGACTGCCTTTTGTACTGAGCATGATTTCCTGGATATTGATCTGAATTGTTGTAAATATCAGTATGTTATTCTTTTATATTTATAGGCAGTTTCCAGAGCACTGATAAAGCACAGGTAGTGAACCATTTACCTACAAAAAGACATCTAGTTCATTTCTGCTTTGGGGCTATTCTAAATAAAGCTGTTATGAAAATTTTTGTACAGTTTTGTGTAAATATAAACTTTTCCTTCTCTAGAATAAATGTGCAAAAGTATAATGGCTGTGTACAATATTTGCATATTTAATATTTTTAAACAGCTAATTATTTTCTAGAGTGGCAGCAGAATTGTACTCTATAATCAGCAGCGTGTGTAGTCTAGCTCCCCTGTGTGTTCACAAATATTTGCTGTCACTAGGTTTTATTTTAGTCATTTTCATAGATTTGTAGTGAGACCTCACTGTGTTTTTCATTCACATTTTTATAAAACCATCATGGTGAACTTTTTCTCGTGGTATGCTGTCTCTCTTTCTTTCTTTCGTTTTTCTTTTTTTGAGATAGGGTTTCGCTCTGTAGTTCAGGTTGGTCTTTACTCACTGTGTAGCCCAGACTGACCTCAAACTTGCAGCAGTCCTCCTGCCTCAGCCTTCCGAGTGCTGGGGTAACAGCCGTGCACCACCACACCTGGCATTATGTGCTATTCTCCATATGTGGATATCCTTCAGTGAAATGCGTTTTTTGTAGCTTTCTTATTGTTCATCTTGTAGTTGGGAATTTTTTTTTGTTTTTGTGTTTATGGGCTCTTTATTCTAAAAACTAGTCCTCTGTTAGTCCTTTAACAGAGTATCTTTGCTCAGAACAAATATTTGATTTTGACGATCTCCAGTTCACCTGTTTTCCTTTTATGGATTGTGGGTCAGGTCTAAGAACTTGTTTTTATTATTTTACGTTTTACATTTAGTTTTATTGTTTTACAGTTAGGCTCGTGATCCATTTTGAGTTACTTGTATAATACATGAGAGTTACATCAAGATCCATTCTGTCTTCCTTTTATTGAAAAGCATATGTGGCCCATTAAATTGTTCATGCCCATTTGCAGAAATAAATTGGGCACATCTGGGTTTGCCATTCTGTTCCACCTACTGACATATACATATCCAGGCCTGACTACTGTAGCTTAGTAACATCTTGAAATGTTCTTTCTTTTTTTTTTTTTAATCTCAATTACTCTAGTTCTTTCGCTCTTCTACCTTAACTTTAAAAATAATCTTGTCTATAACTACAATAAAATATTACAGGAAGTTTGGCAACTTTATGAACCTGTATGCCAACTTGGAAAGAACTGATACCTTTTCTGTATTTTGTCTCTCAGTGCATGAGCACGGTTGGTATTGCCATTTATTTAGTTCTTCCTCAGTGTTTTGTGTGGGATTGGAATAATTTCTTCTCAAACATTTGGAAGCATGCATCATTTGGCCTAATGATTTCTTTTATCTTGGAATTTTTGAAATACTATTTTTTCTTAATAATTGTAGGACTATCTAGTAATTTTATTATAATCAGTATATATTAGTTATCCATGATAACGGGCTTCCTTGGACATTTTAATACATACAGTAACATACTGTAATCTCATCCACCTTCCTAATTCTCTCTTAACCTCTGCTCCTTTTGATTCTTCTGCTCCTTTCCAAAGAGTTCTTTAGGGCCATTTAAATGAATGATCTATTTCATACCGGGTGACTTGTGGTGATTTGTGTTTTGAGGAGCTCATCCAGCCCTTTCATTAAGCTGTGAAATGTGGAGGGAGAGTTGTTTATAGTCTTCCTCTATTACTGTCTTGATAGATGTGTGACTCTGTTTCATTCCTTTCTTTTCTTTGTCTTGAAAAAGGTTTGCCAATTTTGTTGATCTCTTCAAAGAGCCAGTTTTCTTGTCTCATTGATTTTTTCCCCTATTATCTTTCTAGTTACAGCTGTTTTGCTTTTTACTTTTATTATGTGCTGTCTTCTGCTTTCTTTGGGATTATTTTGCTCTTGAGATGAGATTATTGAAATTTTCCCTTCTTTCCCTAGCATGAGCAGTTAGTAATACAGATTTCCCATTGTGTTATTGTTAGAGAACATAATCTCTGTATGATTTCCATTCTTTCAAATTTGGTTTTGTTAAGGCCCTGGCTATAGCCTACCATGATATATACTTTGTAGGTGCATGGCAATGGGATGTAATAAGAACACAACCTCAAAAACGTGTCAAAGAGTCTAAGACACCTCACCAAGTGCAGAGACAGATGGCAAATAAGCATATAAGAGATGCTTCCCATCACCAGCTGTCAGGAGAAGGCCAGCGAGGGCGACACGAGATCCTGCGACACAGCTGTCAGAATGGTCCAAATCCGAACACTGACAACATCAAGTCCTGGCACGGCTGCAGAATACCGGGGACTCTCACTGACTGCTGGTGAGGGTGCACGGCGGTCCTCTTCGAAAAGAGCTCGGCAGCTCCTTGCCAAACCAAACACACTCTTAGTATACAGTCCAGAAATTGTGCTTCTTAGTATTTACCCAAAGTAACTGAAGCCTTTCATCTACAAAAATTTGGCAGGCTTATAGCTGCCTCATTCGCAATTGTCAAAAATTGGAAGCAACCAACATCCATAGATGAACATACAAATGATCTGTGGCATGGCTAGACAATAGAGACGTATTCAGGACTCAAAAGAAATGGGCTACTAAGCCATGAAAAGACACGGAGAAAATACGAATGATTATTACTAAGTGAAAGAAGTCATTCCGAAAAGGCTGCCTACTGTGTGATTTCAACTGCATGCCGTTCTGGAAAAGGAACAACTACAGAGACCGGTAGTTATTAGAGATGGGTAAGAGGAAGGGATAAATAGAGGGGCAATGAAATTACTTGATGTGATGCTAGAATGGAAGACAGATGTCAGTGCAGATTTGCCCAAAACCTTGGAAGGAATGGACCAAGAATGGACGTTCATACACCATTGGAAGATACCGATGTGTCAATGGGGATTTATTACCTGAGACAAATGTACCACTCTGGTGGGAAACATCAGGAGTAGGGGAGTGTGTGTGTGTGTGTGTGTGTGTGTGTGTGTGTTTCCTTTTATTAGTAGTAACAGGAGTATTTACGAAATCTCCTTAATTTTACTATAAACCCAAAACTACCATATAAATAAAACACATTGAGAAGAATGTATATTCCTTTGTAGTTCAATGGGATATTTATAAATATCAATTAAATGAGAATAGAGACAACTTCTGAACACTTTACACATAGCTGCAACTGAAAAAAATCAAAGTTCTTTATATTTTCCCACTCTGTACTTCTTTAAATCATAGCTATTTAGTGGCCTCAACTGAAATTGTGAGGGAATTTACTGGGTTTCTTCACCTCAATAGATTTTGAAGTTCAACACTTTTCTCCCCAGCTCTGCAAGATTTCTGAAAGATTACCTTACTTTTCCAGTTTTTTAACATCTACCTTTGAGTTGGCAAGTAACTTGAGAAAAGTGACACTAAAGGTGTGTTTTATCTCTTTTCTGACTGTTCTATATGGGTTCTTGGCCGGGAAAATCTCTTAGAAACTTTCTGGGGCGTGTGCATGTGTGCGTGTGTATGTGTGAGTGATAAAATTTACACTTTTCAATCTACTTTGCTGCTGCCTTCATACAATGGTGGTTGCATTTATCTGATGCAAGATAAGCTGCCGCACTGGAGTGGATTCCTCAGTGATTATTTCCTGAGTGTATGTTATCTGCCAGGATCTCTGTTCTGGCTTCGCTTCCTGAATAGATCTCAAAATCGAATAGGCTACTCAGCTCATGGAAAGTGCCTCACGAAAGCCCGGCCAGTAACTGGTGTCTCATCGCTAGCACATTACCTCCGCAGTCGGTTTATCCACAGAGCTGAGGCAGGAAGACTCGACAAGACTGAATCCCAGGGCATCTGAAGGGATCTTTGTTCAAAACTTTTTTCTTCTATGGGACTTGGAGGTGACAGAATGTAAGCTGAAGATACTGGATGCAAGAGAGGGGTGAGACATTTCCCCGCACCCAGCAGAAAACAAAGGCAAGACATCAGCATACAGGAGAGCAGGAATGAGAGAGGGAGTAATCACATTGATCATTATTCTTGTTAATTTCCAGGACTACTTCTGGCTAAATCAATCATTTATAATAATAACTTTGCTTAAGCTCATCTAATTTGAGTTTTTATCACTTAATATCTCATTAATACACATTTTTAAGTAGCAAATTCTATGGAATTTTTGGTATTAATTGTACATGGTCTTCCTTTGACTTTGCATTTAACCTTACTTTTTCTTGACTATTTATGTTTTGGCTTCTATACTATGAGTATTTACTGGTATGATTTCTAAGGTTCTGATTTATTTAATTTAAATCCTTCCCAGGTTTTTTCTCTCCTTTCATCTCTCTACACTGGCATCACTCAGAATGGTATCTGTAGCCCTTTGTCCTGTCTTATCTAAATGAATGTCTCTGCATGCCTTAGCTAAATGAATGCCAACCAGAATTTATGCAGGAACTCAGCAGTTATTCCCAACTCATTAATTCTACCTCTTCACACTCCTTGATTTCTCTTCCTTGATTACAGTTAACCCTAGGTTTCTGTAGCACTTCCGCCCTTCAAAGATTCGCACTGGCATTTAGCAGCAGGCTTCTGTTCCTCTCCTTTGCTCTCATCCTTGTCTACCTGAGAACCAGAGTGTGAGCACTTTATTGCAAAATTCACTGTGTCGTTTTCTTACCCCGTGCACTGAGCAGCCCAGGGTGTGGTCCTCTGGCTTCTCTGGCCTCCTTTGTTGATTCTCCAGTCTGCTCTGTGTTCTTGTCAGAGAAAGTTGCTTGGAGTTCCTTAAAAATATTAGGCTTTCGTATGCTTGGTTTTCTGGCACCTGCTACTCTTTAAAAAGTATTGTTGTGTGTGCTGATCTGCTGAACCCATGGTTAGCACTTCAAACTGCAGCTCAAATTTTTACCACATCTTTGTCCTCAACACTTTCCCCAGACTCTGTCAGACAGATCCAGGTAACTCTCAGCTCTTACATAGTTGATCTAGCATTATGGTACTGCAACATTTACACTTATGTTTCCACAGCCCGTGACTCTGCCTTTTTCTTAAATTCTAACTATTCCAAGAAAGAATACGTTTAAATTAATTTCTATATTGCCAGAATCTGGAACTACAGTAGGTACAAACAATATTTTTTCTGTAGATAGACTGGGAGTATAGTTTCTCTCCCCCCCTCTTTATTTTTTAAAATCTGGAACTATACTTACATTAGGCATTTTTTTATCCTGAAAATATGAAGAATAAAGTCTAAAACAGTACAAGTTGTGCATCTACTTAGTACCACATAAAACTAATAACAAGCCCAATCATATTGTTGGGCGTCTTTGATGCTGGAAATTGACCACACGTGCAGGGCTGTGGTGTGGCAGGGACATGACCGTACCAAAAACAAAGAGTGCAGGCCAGCCACCTGGAGAAGCTGCTACAGCCCAGAAAAACACCAAGCTCCGTACAATCCAAGCAATGGGTTGCTAGGCATCGGGGCTGATTGACATCGTCCTTCCAAGCACATAAATAGCCATGCTGCACTGCCTGAGCAGTTCCCTGCCTCATCAGGAGGATGAGTGCTTCACCTGCCCTTAGCTTTGTCTCCTCTTTATTTTCTCATCCTCTCACAGTCCTTCACCCTGGGAACCTTGAGGGCTGCATGGGCCATGGCTTCATCTTAAAGGAGATTTATTGCATTCATTTTTAGAGATGGCAAATTGAAGCATCAAGACACCAGAAATTTGTCTGGGCTAAGAGAATAGTATTTGGAGATTTGACAAGAGCTTAAGGGCTGGGAATATAACTCAGCAGCACAGCACCTGCCTAACAAGCGCAAGGTCCTGAGTTCAATTCCTGGTACCAAAAGATAAAAAGTAGGAACAATGGTGTGTGGCGATGAGTTCTGCCAGACCCACGTGGTTTCAATGACAAGAATGGAAGTGTTTTGTAACTCTGAAGCATTTTGCTCTTTTTGCTATAATGCAGTTGGTTATTTAGGACCAAGCAGATAAATGGTTGATGAGGCTACAGTTTGTCACGTGACTGCTTTTATGACCATTGCCTAGAGAAGGAAGACTCACCTGTCCTCCTGTCACCTGAGACAGGTTTCATAAGCTTATCTGGAACTCCAGTCCCCAGCCCTTTTCCATTCCCCATTTTGTTACATGATATAACGATTTTCTAACTTATCATGCAATCTATTTATTTTATATATTTTTTTTTGTTTCTATCCACATAAGTGTAATACTAGAAGAGAGGAAAAACTTGTCTTTTTAAAAAACTAATGAAAACACAAAATCCATAAAATAGCCTATTTCATATTGTGTGATCACGTGGAGCTGGAGACAGATGCGTATGCGATGAACGGGGAAAGATTCCTGCAGAGTCCAGAAGGAATGAAGGTTCGCAGGGTTTTTCTGGTTACTTTTCTTAGACAAACTCAAATGTTAACGGCAGGTTGGGAGACACTTGGCTGTTCAGATCGGTTTGACAATAACACTTGCCAAACACAAATAGGTTCTTACAAATTTAGAGTCTCTGTGAGCAAACAAAATATCTACCTCAGCCCTACCCTATTATTACTAATTGAGGACAGATAAAGCTCTGGAATAGAGCTCTGACTTGAATTTAGTGGTAGTGGGTTTTGAAATTGGCAGTATTCTGACATCTAGTTTTGATCTTTTCTTCAGTTTTTTCCTCACAATAACTGAAAGAAAATAAGGAAAGCAAGGTCATATGTCAGTTTCTCTTTCTGAACGCAATGACTTAGGACAATTAACACATGTGACAGTAAGTTGAGTTACACAGAGCCCAGAGGAGGGCTCAGAGAAACTCGCCTTGGATAATTGTCTGCCAGACAGAAAGAGTGTGAAAATCAACAGTGACAGAAGACTAAATTGATAGTGCTCCCATCAAGATGGGTTTTTCCCCCTAACATTTGAGGGAAACAAATACTGTTTATGCATAAAGACAAAGCACAACCTCATCTAAAAGTTTAATCTATGTGGGATGCTCTGGGATGAGTAAGGCTCCAGTGTCACTCTTTCCTTGTGGGATTTCGATGCCTTTTTTTTTTTTTTTTTGGTACCGGGGATCGAACTCACGACCTCGGGCTTGCAAGGCAGGCACTTAAGCCACTGAGCTAAATCCCCGGCGATTTCAATGCCTTTAATGTGTGTGATGTATCTATTTACATGTACAGACAGTCTGCATTTGTAACATACATGTGTGTATGTGTGCGTGTACAAATATGCACACCTCATATAGTTAGATCACACCGATCAGTTTATCAATCCCTATCTCACACGGAGCTATTACATTAACTCTGGGCATTTTCTTCCCCATTAGGAGTATTTTTGGTTAACTGTGGTCTCTCAGTCTTTCACCTGGGTGGAGCTTTGTTGATGACTGTCCTTCTCAGAGACTTCTGATTTATCTCATCCCACTGGCTCATTTGCAATCTGACATGGACACTTCCTCATCCCGAGCGTGGTCTCTCCTCGCACCCCTTGAGTCTGCACAGCTCTGGGATTGTGGCAGAGGTGATAGAACTCTGCTAAGGGAAGTCATAAATAACGGCTGCCGCACTTTTCAGCTGGATGGCTTTCCTGCAGGGCCTTGAGTCTCAACATAGCTGGATCCCCTCAATCAAAGGCAAGGGGAGACTGGAAGGATAGAGGAGACAGATGCCCCATAACCCCCAGCGTCTCATTGTCACCCGTTCTGGCGTTGACCTCTGAGACCAAATACTGGCAAAAGAAGAACTTCAGATACTTTCCAACCCTTCTTTCGGTCAGTCCTATCAGAGCAGAAACAGGAGGTTTCAGCTGGGTTCAGCCCAAACTGGAGACTCAGCAGTAACACTGCTGCTATTTAGTGCCATGTAGGGTTGAGCTGGTTTTCCACGGAGCCAGAGTAGTGGAACAGTTTAACAAGCATAAACACACATGCCTAAAATGTTGGCATATTAATAACTACATGGGATCTGTAATTTAATTTGGGGGAAATTGGCATTAATTAATATAGATAAGAGCTTTCCAATCCCAGAAGTTGATACATATTTTACTATTCAGAAGTCTTAGAAAATTTCTCATAGATTTTTACAAATTTTCTTCATAGTCAACTCACATGTTTTTAGTTAAATGTTCCTAAATATCTTACACTTGTATGCTATTTTATATTTCATTTTTATATTGAATTTTATAACTAATTATTACTAACCTATGGAAATATGACTCTCTTTAATGTTGGTATTACATTTGGCTCCTTGCTAGATACAATTACTAATTATACAAATTGACTATTAATCAATTGAGTTTTCTATAAACTATAACATTTCTGGCTATTTATATCTTCTTTTCTGAATACATATTTTAGCATGTAGTCATTTATGTCTGTCATTTTATTTGCAAAAATTTTAAAGTATTAACTCAGTTACTTAATGGTTGTCACTACTTCTAATTAGGCTTTCACCTATTTTTAAAAATTTTTTACATATTAAAGGATCATGTGTTTCATCTAAATTTTTAAACTTTGTTTTTTTTTTTTTTTTTTTTTTTTTTTTGGCACCAGGAATCGAACTCACGACCTTGAGCTTGCCAGGCAGGTGCATAAGCCACTGTGCTAAATCCCTAGGCCAAAATTTTTAAACTTTGGTCACAAAATTATTCACAATATTTGTTCAGCTTTTAAATATCTACTGATTCTATACTTATATCTCTTTTTCATTTATCATATTGTTTAGCTTATTTTCTCAGTTTTGATTTACCAGTATTAGCAGAGAATTGTGAACTCTGAAAACCTTTTAAAAGTCCAACATATGTTTCTTTGGAGACTCACTATATTGCTATTTTTTAAAATCCTTTTTTTCTTTATTTCACCTGAGAAGACTTTTTAAAAAAATATTTACCTTTTAAACTGACTACTATAAATAAGAGCTTGAGTGAACATGGAAGTGAAGATATCTCTTCATTTGCTTGGAATACATATATACACACATATATATATATATATATATAGTCATTCAAAAAAGAAAATAATTCCATTTATAATACCCACAAAAATTGAAATACTTATGAATTAATTTAACTAAAATGACAAAGGACCTATGCATTGAAAACTGTATATATATAAAACTATTTTATGAATGTAAACAGGTATATCATATTTATAAATATGAATTTAATACAAAACTATATAATATATAAAGACTATATAATATTTATATAATTTATCAGAATGCATATTTATTGGACTTTATATAATTTGTATAAGTATATATTTATATCTTTATAAATTTCTTTGTATATTTCAGTAATGGCTCTCTGAATTTACATCCCTACTATTTATTTAGCTATTGCGTGTGTGCTATTCTTCTCACTTCTCCTGTTGGAACTCTATTACATTCAACTAATTTTGTCATTAAGGTCTTTTCATACCTATTTTTCCCTCTAACCTGCATCATCACCAGTTTCTTTCTTTTTTTTTTTTTGTCTTCACAATAGTTGTTCTTCTACTAGGTACAGCAAAATCAAAGAAATACACAACATTATAGAACACATCAACACAGAGTATTGAATAGAGCAACACCGTTAATCAGGAGAAAGCAAAACGGCGATAAAAATAACTGCCTTCAGAGATAGTACAAGGAAACTCCCCCGACTTGCTGTACCAAATATTGTCATCTACTAAGAGATACCCAGATCCCTGGATCCCAATTATTAAGGGTGGGGGGAGGGATGTGGTATGTTTGATTCTAAGCCAGCGCCCCGGTAGGCAGCAGGCTGGTTACTGGTTGGCTCAGCGCCCTAAGTTCCAGCATGGCGCGGATCTCAGGAAACGCTCTTGCTTCTTGTTTCCCCGCCCTGGGGTGGCCGCGGCTTGCCAGACCACAGACACTTACCAGGGCGGCAGGCTGCTTACTGGTTGGCTCGGCACCCTAAGTTCCAGCATGGCGTGGATCTTAGGAAACGCTCTTGCTTCTTGTTTCCCTGCCCTGGGGTGGCCGCGGCTCATCACCAGTTTCTTTAGGGCTATTATTCAATTAATTTATTTTCTCTTTAGCTATGTATAAACTGCTTTTATGTATCGCCATTTAGTTTTTGTTTTCTGTATTTTAATTTTTGGAGGTTTTTAACACTCCTGTCCCAAATTGTTTTTCTCTTTACTCAGATTACCAATCTGCTACGTCGTTTAATCATATTAAAAATAAATGGCCAAAGTCTCATGTCGGCTGAGTTTAATGTTTGAACTCTGTGTGGGTGTGAGTCTGTTACGTGTGGTCTCCTTCGCTCTGCCTGCTGCTAATGCACACTTGGGTACTGAATTCCTCAATTGTACTTTTTTTCTGTAGAAATTCTTTAAGGTCTTAGCTAAAAATAGCACTGAATTTTCGTTTGCCAGGTATTTGGAGGCCTTGCCAGACTAAGACTACTTCCAATGACTTCTTCACTTGAGGCTTTTCTGACCTCTAATGTAATATGAATGCAACCTGCAACAATAGGAGAGTTAGCTTTGGGATCAAACTTCTTAAGGAAGTTGTTTTTTTCACTGACTTAAGTTTTTAGATTACTAATTTTTTTTCCCTTTCTTCTAGTCCTTTTGAGCAGGGACAATAGAATGGTGACCTTATGATGAGTAATTTTTAAGTGAGGTGATGTTCTATTAGAATCCTCATTCTGAATGGACCCTGAACTTTTTGTTCTTATGACTCAAACTTCACAGAGCTAAAAATCCAAGGCTTAATTTCCTGGTTTATGTAAATGTTCCCAAGCAAAAACTATTTTAGGCAATCATCTCATCTCCCTAGATTCTTGCCTTACCTTGGTTTCAATCCAAATATTCCTTATGTTAAATTTAAGTTTATTTTTAAAGCTTTTCTATCTGTCAATTTAAGTTGATTTCAACAAGATGGTCTACCAAGGTTCCTAAAACACCACGGTCTCGAAAATAGAAATGTAATGTTTTTTCTTCTCAAGCATTTTACGAATATTTATTGCCTTCCTCTAATGCGCAAATGATTGCACAGTGCTTTAGAGTTAATAAATTGTAGGAGCTGAGTTCAAGTTAATCAGCTGAGAAAAGAGAAGAATTCTGCTAAACAGCAGTGTAACACAGAGTAAAGCCGTGAAAGAATTTCGTGATGTCAGAGAGAAGATGAACTCAACTTGCTTGGTGCTAATGCAGTTGGCTTTAGAAAATGATTTTGGAAGGAGTTGGTGTCTGATGAAATATAAGCATGATATGCGCCCTGTGTAGGCAGACACCTAATCTGAGTTTATGGTGCTACACTTTTTTCGGCTTAACAAAATGCATTAAGTTAACAAATGTTTCAATAAGATGTAAGTAAATTGGGCTACTTTATTGCCTTCGCCTGAAAGAATCACGACTGAAAGTGGTTTCCAAACACGCGTCCTGAATTTCTCTACACTTCTGGCTACAAAGCATCGTGTCTTTCTTAAATGTGGCAGGACACAGGAAGGGAGGTGGCCGTCAGCCTCACAGGGTCTGAAGCCCAGTACAGAAGGAGCCATTGTGTATGCATGTTTTTCATTGTTTAGTGTTTTCAGTTGTCCTTGGAATTCCTTTAAAATCTGAAGGAGGAGTTCCCCTGGAATCTTGTGCATTTAATTAATTATATCCTAAGGGAAAGAGCTTTGCAAACAGAGAAATCTTGACTGTCAGTTCTGCTACTTAGTCGCTACATAGGCTCTTTAAGTCTCACCCTCATCTATAAAAACTGAGTTTGTAAAACTTCCTTGCCAGATTTCCAGTTTTAGAAATAAAAAGATACATTATACAAAAAAGTATGCATACATTATAAAGTAAGCATATGGCTTATGTATTAGTTTATGTAATAAATATAAACAATATATAGTATATAAATAAGCTGTATAAATATAAAAGTAAGAACAATGAACATACACAGCATTATTGTCCGTATTATTGTCATTTTTCTTGTAATGTATCTGCATGATTTGCTGATATAGGAAATGTTGAGAGAAATCTGGGCTCATAAATACCTGTTCTAAGTTTACTGCTTAAATACGTGAAGAAATGGGCTCTGGAATCCCTATTATATTCTGTGCGCATCTATGTCTCACCCCCTGGGGCCCCCTCGCAGCAGCCCTCATCCTTCTTTCTGATCTCCTTTTCTCAGTGTCCTTGATCCCCTTTCTTAGCACCTGGAAGACTGACTATTCTTTAGGGAATTTATACTTTCCCTTTCATGGTCCCTCACAGACTCAGATCCCTCATATTTGACCTCAAAGAGTTGTGACAAAGAAACAGCCCCAGCTGGCTCCAACTTTCACAGAGGACATTTCACGGTGTGGAGGAAAGAGGTGAAACTATTTCAGTGGGTGAAATCACCAAAGGACCGGATGCAAACGGAGGAGAACAGAAAGTCAAGCCCAGGGCCCTGCGGAACGCTTATTTTTAGATGACAGGAAAACAAAGAGCCTAAGAAGGAGAAAGAAGGACAGGTCGGAGCGGTGGAAGTGTGTGGTAACAGAAGAAAGAGCCAAGAGCCGAGAGATTTGTCTGAGGAGGCACAGTGGTGCAATGAGGGTGACGTGGGAAGTGCCGTGGGATGGGAAGGCAGTAAATTCTACATCATGGCTGGTCAGGCCAGGGAAATGAAGATGAGGGCATGGAATTCAGCCTGCAGATTATGATTTCTTCAATCTTGCTACAAAACAGGAGAAAAGGCAGTGCCGTAGTCTGGGATTGAAGGGAAAACAATTACATACAGGACACATAATTTATAGAGTTATTTTTTAGAAGCCACCCAAAGAGTCAAACATGAAAAGTGCAGGAAATCTGTCCAGTTGAGGGCCTCGATCCCATGGCAATGTCCTTCATGAGTCCAGCTGAAAACTCAGAGCGCACGACAATGTTTCACGCAAGTCTGTCTCGCAGATCTGTGCTGGGAAGGCCCAAAGTCAGTGGTGGAAATCAGAAAGTCTGCACCAGCGGGATGTAGGATCTGTGCTAGTAGGTCGAGGGTTCTGCACTGGAGCCAGGAAGTGATGCTCAAAGTACGGACCAGAGCTGCCCTGAAGAGTACCACAGCCACCCTCAGCGACACCCAAGTCCCCAGCTCCTGTGACGAGAACAGCTGAGTTCATATCAGGAAGCCAGAGCGCAAGCTCCTCCTGGAGACTGAGCAGCACACAGCTTCCCTCTGGAGCCAGGAAGTGGTAAAGACCAGAGCTCCCCCAAAGTGAACCCCAGCCATTCTCAGCGACAACATCCCAAGCTCCTCTGATGAGAACAGCCAAATTCATACCAGCAAAGCTCGACAGACTTCTCCAGGAGAACCGGCAACACCTAGGAAAACAAACACATCTCTTCTTCCTCTCCAGTTCTCATTTTCATGTCAGCTCCAGTCTTCGGGGTGGGTTGTCAGTCTTCATCCTCACACTGATCCAGTTCGGCTGGTTGTTACAAGTTGACCACCAGTTAGCAACCCACCACGGGCAGCAAACTGGATGGAGTTTGGGGATTGGCAACCCACCACGGGCAGCAGACTGGATGGAGTTTGGGGATTGGCCAGGAGAGAGTGAGCCTAAAGGTGGAAATCAAAGGTGCATGGACACAGAAAACACAGGAATGAGACAGGTCCCAAATGCCATGGTGGCAGGACACAGCCATGGAAGAAAGAGCAGAGAGACCAGAAAGCAACTGAGAGAGAGGTTTTAGGTGGAGAAGGGCACGTGGATGGCACTCAGTGAGACCCGGGGTCACACGGTGACTAAAAGTGCGGATCCTAGGAACAGACTACCTCTCTGTCCCTAACTTGGGGAGCTCCTGTATGTCACTTAAGCACCCTGATCCTCATTTTCCTTTCTCTCTCCCAGTGCGATGGGGAAAAGGACAGTTTGTAATGGTGGATACACTATGTCAACTTGAGCCATCTAGAGGCTTAACTAAGGGCAGCAGCTCTGCATCCTGGGGTGTGGAGGACAGGCCCTTCCCACTGGAGGAGGACACCATTGTTCCTTGTGTCAACTTGAGCAGTTCAGAAGTTTAACGGAGAGACTCAGCAGGGGGCCAGGGTCCTCACTTTGTAAACAGCCTCAGCCTGGGCGAGAGGAGGGCAGGGAGAATGTGTGGGTGTAGAGCGCACCCCCTTCGGAGGCAGCAGTCTGCACACAGTAAAAGGGAAATGAGGGAGTCAGGAAGGACAGACTGCTGGCCCTTCGGAGGAGCTGCAGTCTTTGCCTTCAGCTTGGACGTCGTCTCCTGCCTTCCGGTGCAGACGGCTCGGCTTCCGCCTGGGCCTCTGGAGCCTTCCGGTGCAGACTGTTCAGCCTTCTGGTGTAGATTCTTCAGCATTCCGTTGCAGCTCCACGGGCCTCTTGATATGGACTCACCCAGGGCCCTGCAGGGAGGGAGCTGCAGACCGTGGACTGGATCCTTCCGTCTCCAGGGCACAGACCGCCTCTGCCCGCACCCTCACCCCACTCTGGCTGACCACCGTAAGCCGACCTTGTCATTTTTTATACATTGGTGTATCTCGGGTTATATCTGATTCTCTAGTAAACCCTGACTGATACACGATCCTTACCAAACTGAAGGACTAAGTTAAAAGCTAAAACAACCCCAGCATTCCAGAGGCTGAGGCAGGAGGACAGGAGGATCATTGCGAGTTCGAGACCAACCTGAGCTACAAAGTGCGCTCAAGACCAGCCTGAACCCGTCTCAGAAAAAAAAAAAGAAAAAGAAATAAAACAATCCTGATTTTATTATGTGTGATGGTATGAACAGCTATTTTGAAGACAACAAGACATTATGGCAGCCATTGCTGATTTACTATCATCTTGTTTTGAAGTCCTACCATACTTTTGTTCTTCTGTTTTGATTGGTTCTGTCCTGCTGTGTTTTATTTGATTTTATTACGTGTGATGGTGTAGACAAATTTTTTGAGGAAAACAAGGTATTATAGTAGCCATTGTTTATTTCCTGTTATTTGGTTTTGAAGTCCTGTAATGCTCTCATTCTTTTGAATGGTTTGTACTATTGTGTTATGTTTGATATTATTGTGTGTGAAGCCATACTCAACTATTTTGAAGAAAAGAAACGTTATGATAGGTACTGTTGATGTCCGGTTGTCTTGTTGTGAGGTGCTGTGTTGCTCACATTGTTCTGTTCTGATTTGCTTTGTTCTGTTCTCTTTTGATTTATTCTCTTTAAAATAAAAATTTTTTTAAAAAAGAAAGAAAACAGTCCCTACCCAGTAATCATTACTGCTTACCACTGGGGACAGCGTGAGTACTCTCTGTAGTTTGTGCTAACAGCACAGGAAGAGGAAGATGTGGACAAAGAGCTGGAGAATGAGGACCTTTCAAAGCTCAAGTCACACATTCTGAGCAGCCAAGGGCCCCAGCAGAACCCGAGCATCACTGAGCTGGGCTACGATAAGAGGGACAGTGGCAGTGGCACATGAGCACAAGGACCCTTGACTTTTATACGCTCACATATGCAAAGAAACATAAAAACAGGAAGCAGAGTACTGAAAGAGCAAATGAGTATTTTCAAGTCAAGTAGCCAAAATGTTACTGCTCTGTAACTGCAGATGGTCCAGGAGAAGTCTCTCAGATTTCTCACCTCTGGCTATTTTACTGGAGGAACTTGAATAAATTAACAGAGAAAACCAGGTAGTGGTTCACTGAACACCTGAGATTGGAACACAGGGTCTCCCATGAATTGAATGAACCGACAGCTGGAGACTCACACCTTGGAGGTGCTCGCTACAGAGCACCTGTCATGGTGATCCACGTCGATAACAAATGGTGTCACCAGCAGCGGTAATAAAATCTGTGTGTACACGGGATGGATTTTAGTCCTTTTCTATGCTATCAACACAGAGACGATGGGTGCCTAAACCCTTTATGCAGACACTGAATTGCAGCTGCAGTATATTTCGTTTAAAAGGGAGATTACTTTAAAACTGAATAGGACGCACTGTTCGGCTTTCTGTTGATCTTTGTACATCGCATGTAAGTTCCTGGGGTAGTGCGTGTTGCAGTTGACGCAGCTGTGCAGAGGGAAGCGCTAATTCTGTTTTCATGACAACCTGCCTACGATGAGTGAGAAAGCCTCTCTTTTAACGAGGTGATAGTGTATTGATTTGCCTTTCGAGTATTTATTATTTATTTATTGTATGTGCCACTTCTGAAAAATGAGAAGCACGACACAAATTCATGGCTATTTCCAGCTTCTGGAGAGCTGGAGAGATGTAAGAGTATATTTATGGGGTATTTATTTCTTAATATATGCAATGCAGTTGGTCCAAATGATTTGACTTTGGAAGCAGAATATAAATCTCTACAGGCACAAGTGGAGTTGAGGCTCGCATTAAATCTTTGCCTAAAATACCTCAAAGCAAATTATAGAAACTTCTCACCGATGCCTTGCAGTAAGCCTACTTTCACTGGTGACTGGTGATGACACAGGATTCCAGGACCACTCTGTCCATCGTGACAGCGCCACCAGCCCGTATTTGATGTGTGAGGGAACCCTCTCAATTCCCCTCCTATAACGTACCTTTTAAATAGTACTTTGGCCTTTTCTTTTGCCTGCATATAAGTGAACCTATTGGCACTTTGATAATGGTTAACATTTAATAGTGATTACATGCAGTAGGCGTGGGGTCCCCAGCGTTTCCTGTATGGTACCATTTGATTCTCACAATCACCGTGTGCCTGGCTGCAGTGGATTTATAACTGGTGGTCAATTTAACCCCCGGCTGAGCTGAATCAGCGTGGTGCTGTGTATAGGTGGCCCCCTGAGGACTGCGGCCAGCATCAAAAGGAGACCTGGAGAGGAAGAGTAGCATTCTGGGCTCTCCTAAGTGGTGTCGTGCGGAGCCCTTGGTTCTCCTGGAGGACCTTGTCCTGCTGGCTCTGCTGGTAAGAACTCAGCTGTTATCATCGGAGGAACTCGGGACCTTGCCAGAAGAATGGCTGCAGTTCACTTTCGGGGAGCTCTGGTCCTTACCTTTAGCATCGCTTCCTGGCTCTGGAGGGGAGGTGTGTGCTGTTTAGTCTGCAGGAGAGGCTTGTCACGCTGGATTCCTGATATGAATTTGACTCTTCCCATCACTGGAGGAGCTTGGGACCTCACTGTCACTGTAGATGGTTGTGGTATTTTCTGGGGATCCCTAGTCTTTATTTTGAGCATCGCTTCTTGGCTCCATTACAGAACCCTCAGCTTGCTAGCACAGCTCCTTCACCCCACAGGCACAGACTTTCTGGCTTCCACCGCTGACCTTGGGGCCTTCCCAGTGCAGATCTGTGAAACAGACTTGCATAGGTCATTGTTGTGGGCTCTGGGTTTTCAGCTGAAATCATGCAGGTTATTGCCTTGGGATCCAGGCCCTCAGTTGGATTTTCTAGGTCTTAAATTTTGTGCACAGATTTTGTGTACTTCCTTTGTATTTAACTCCATAAATGACCATTATAAACAATACTATACATATGAGTCCTGTATTCAATTGTTCTTGCGACCCCTGACTACAACACTGGCCGTCAGCCTCTTTTCCAGATGAGAAACTCAGACTCTCAGAGGCTGTGCGACTTGCCAGGAGTTAACCAGTTGAAAACTGGTGAATCCTAACCAACAAGTCATGTTCTATTGATTGAAAAGTCCACCTTTTTTGCATTATAGCATTCCTCAAACTCTTATCTAACTGTTTACCTAAGGAAGAACGCAAAATTGAGAATTTGACTTTTTAGACCTAAAAACCTTTGTTAAAACCAAACCTTGCTTGTCTCCTAGAGAGACCAAGTAAAAAGATATCACTCATTCATTCAGTCACTCATCCAATTAACTCTGTTGCCAATGTACTTTTTTGTCAAGCTTTGCACTAGGAGCTGAGGATACAGAGATAAGATGCTATCCAGCTCTTCTGTTGCTTGGAGTTGCTAGGGAGCTAGACAGTTAGACACCTGATGATGCAGGTGCCCTGCGACTTTCACAGACTGGCAGTGTAGAGAGACATCCCAGAGCGGCTGCAGTCAAGCTGGGTCTTAGCCCTGAAGCACTGACACAAGAGAAGGCAGAAGGTAAGGGCCAAAAAGAGAAAAGAAAAATAAGACCATTAAAATCTCTCCTTCAGTTGGCAGCTATTTCTCAACTCATTCACTTGCACGCACAGTAGCAGCAGTTTGATGAGAGCAGATGAGAGAGGAGAGGAGAGGACAGGAGAGACAGACAGAGAGAGAGAAAGAGAGAGAGAGAGAGAGAGAGAGAGAAAGGAGGGGAGGCAGAACCAGGAAGAGAGAGAGAGAGGGAAGCAGAGAGAGGGGAAGAGAGAGAGAGAGGGGGAAGAGAGAGAGGAAGAAAGAGAGAAAGAGAGAGAGAGAAAGGAAGGGAAGAGAGAGAACCAGGAAG
>PVJX010017710.1:0-37770 GCA_004027295.1 Dolichotis patagonum | reverse complement strand
AATCCAAAAATGGGCATCTGAAATGAATACACAGTTCTCAGATGAAGAAATATGAATGGCAAATAAATACATGAAAAAATGTTCATCATCATTAGTCATGAGAGAAATGCAAATTAAAACCACACTGAGATTCCATCTCACTCCAGAAAGAATGGCCAAGACAGAAAACACTACCAACAACAAGTGTTGGAGAGGCTGTGGGGAGAAAGGAACTCTTCTACACTGTTGGTGGGAGTGTAGACTGGTGCAACCACTGTGGAGGTCAGTCTGGAGATTTCTCAAAAAGCTGGGTATGGAAGTCCCATTTGACCCAGCTATTCCGCTTCTAGGCATATTTCCAGAAGAACTGAAAACATCATACCACAGTGATATATGTGCACCCATGTTTATAGCAGCACAATTTGTAACAGCCAGATCTTGGAAACAACCTAAGTGCCCATCAACTGAGGAATGGATAAAAAAGTTGTGGCATTTTTATACAATGGAGTACTACTTAGCTATAAAGAATGATCACATTGAAGTATTTATAAACAAATGGACACGACTTGAGACCATTCTCTTAAGTGAAATAAACCAAACTCACAAGGGTAAATACCATATAATCTCCCTAATATGTGATTTGATAAGAGTATATAAGACTTTATGGTAAGCATGAGTCCCCATCTCACAGCTTCGAAGTCTTTCAAAGTTTTCAATCATCAGTTGGAATGGTTTTATCCTGTTTTGTTTGACTGTATCATACTTGATGATATGAATAGCCGTTTTGAAGAAAACAAAACATTGTGACAGCTATTGCTGATTTAATATCATCCTTCTTAGAAGTCCTACCATGTTTTTTTTTTTGTTCTACTACCATTGGTTCTATCACATTGTGTCTTATTGGAATTTGAATATGTGTGATAGCTCAAACAAATTTTTTTTTCTTTTCTATCAAAAATGACATATTACAGTACCCATTGAACATTTTCTGTTACTCGGTTCAGAAAGCCCTGTAATTCTTTCACTCTATGAAGGGCTTTATACTATTGTGTTATGTTTGATATTATTGTATTTGAAACTATGCTCAACTATAGCAGAGTAAGAGATATGGTGTTAGCTACTGTTGATGTCCAGTTGACTTAATGTAAAGTACTGTGTTGCCTATGTTGTCCTGTTCTGATCTGCTCTGTACCACCCCCTTTTGTTTTATTGTCTTTCAAATAAAAAAAAAAGAAAAGATATTCTGTCATTTGAATGTGGTTTGTCCCTTCAAACTCAGGTAGGATTTTAATCTCCAAAGTCATATGTTAATAGATGAAGGGAATAGAAACTTAATCTAACTATGCTTTTTTAAAATTTTGATTTGTTTTGTTTTGTTTTTGTACCGGGGATCGAACTCACAACTGCGCACTTGCAAGGCAGGCATTTACGCCACCAAGCTAAATCCCCAACCCCTAACTATGGTATTTAGAGGTGGGACCATATGAAGTGCTTAGTACTAGATAAGGTCATTAATGTGAAGCATCCCATGTTTGCATTCTAATGGCTTTATATGAAGAGAGAGAGAGATCATAACACAGGTGAGTGTGCTCCCTGTCTTCTGTGATATGATGCTCTGTGTGAGCCCATCATCATATGATGCTCTTAGAATTTCTACCTGTACAATTGTCAATCAAAATCAAATCAACATTCTCTATGAAACTAGTTACAGACTAACACAACTTATTGTTAATACTTTATTCATTGGGTTTTGTATACCTCATGGCTGTTTTGCTCCATCTTTTCCTTTCTTGCTGCCTTGCTTTGTATTTTGCTGATTTTTTTTAATCAAAATACTGTCTTAGTCACTTTCTTATTGTTAGGCCAAAATATCCAAAACTGTCAAGTAAAGGTGGAAAGGCTTGTAAAGGCTCATGGTTTGTAAAGGTTTCAGTTCACAGTTGAGTGGTTCCAATCAGTGATAATGTAGAGAAGAAAAAATTAATAACACAGCTTAGAGAAAGCAGCAAGCACTTGAGGCAGGAGGGTCATATACATTATAAATATATCATATATCTTCAGGCTATGCCCAGTCATATACATTATAAATATATCATATATATTTAGGCTATGCCCATAGATGTCCAGTTCCTCTTGATCAAGATTTACCTTCCAGGATTCACCTAGTTATAAATTTATCAGTGGGTTGATACAGTATCAAACACCTCTGACCCAGTCACCTCCTGAAAGTCCCACCTCTGACCAGATGTGTCTTTGTAGGAGCATCTAGAAATAAACCATAACAGATATTTTCATTCCTTTTTCATTTTTTTGTGTACTTCCTATAGATATTTTCTTTATGATTACCATTGAAATTAAATAAAACATCTTAAGGTTATGCATTCTATGTTCATATGTTAAGTTTAACCACACACAAAAATCTACTCCTTTACAACACTATTCTCACAATTTGTATTATTTTTACAAATATATCTTTATATAGTATATACTCATTAATATAGATATTGTGTTAGTGAGTTTTTCATTTGTCAATTAAAAAATACCTTACTCCCAAAATTTCAAGGAGTAGAGGTTTATTTTAGCTCACAGTACAGAGGAATTCATGGTCAACTTACTCCAAGAGAGGAACCTCATGGCTGAAGGACAGATGGCAAAGCTTAGTTCACGGTGGCAAGGACACAGAGCAGTGTCACAGGGGAAGGACAATGGACTATATATATAGTACCCAAGGTCATACTGCCACAATTTATCTGAACATACTCAAGAATGTGCTTTACTTACCTGTTAGGCATTCAATGAAGTTGACATATCAGGATAAGTGATTACAATTCATCCTCTGTCAACTTCATACCAAAACACATCTCCTTAAATCATACTTAATTACCTAATAAAGACAATGACAGTTCATAAATTATCCCTAAGATAATATGACAATCTCATATGTAACCAGAAACACAATAATCCATTCCCCCAAAGTCTCAAGAGTTCCAGCATTTTTCAAAGGTTCAAGTCTAAGTCTCTTCTGAGACTCAAGGCAAACTCTTAGCTGTGAACTGTTGCAAAACCAAAAAAATAATTATATAATATCTAGGTATAATGACATAGGGTAAACATTCCCATTCCAAAAAGGAGGATTGGAGGGATAGAAAAAAGTCAAACCAAAATGAGACTGAAATTAGTACAGGAAGCATTAAGTCTTGTAGTTGCATATATGGAATCCTGAGCACATGGTAGTGAGAAGCAAGTTTCAAAGAGCATAGATGGTCCCCTCTCTCACAGTCTGATCAGTCCTGCAACCTGCTAAACAAGTCCTTTGTCTTTGG
This sequence comes from Dolichotis patagonum, assembly GCA_004027295.1. Classification (NCBI taxonomy): domain Eukaryota; kingdom Metazoa; phylum Chordata; class Mammalia; order Rodentia; family Caviidae; genus Dolichotis; species Dolichotis patagonum. The sequence goes on along the minus strand of PVJX010017710.1, from coordinate 34,468 downwards.
CTGGCTCCACTTATGTGCTACAGCTTTCCTCAGGTGACATTCTGCATACCTGTCATTTCCAGTTTTCTGAGATTTTTCATTGCACTTTCTCCATTATTCCCACAACTTCATGCACTGCCCTTTCAAGGGTTCCTTGCCTGGCCTCCCAGGCTTTACTCTGATATCTTAGTGGAAGTCTTCCCAACTCCACAACTCTTATATTCTGCATGCCATAAAACCAGAATCACATGGACAATGCCAATATCTGCTGTCCATAGATGCAGTAGCCAAGCTACCTTGGCCCATGGGTTCAGTGGCATCTGAGTGCCTCAGCAGTTGAGAATGGTGAAATTAATACTGGATAGCCAATTCCTTACGAAGCCCTTATCAAGCAGGAGTGCCAGGTAATCTCAGCTCAAATGAAAGGTTTAAATTTTGTATTCATGAGCTTGTCATGGGTGAGGTTTTGCTGATTCCTGAAATGCCTTCAAATTCTTTTTTTTCTTCCCATAACAAATGACTTTTTTAAAATGATGCTAACCTCTCCACAGCCACAACTGCTTTACCTCAACTTTACACATGGTTACTTCTGAGCCAAGACTTAAAACTTTTAAATGATTCTGCTGTGCCTTTTCTTCTGTTTGCATTATAAATCTGGCTAAAAGCAACTAGCAATACCTGAATCACAGCCCGAAGGTTGGGCTGCTTTGAAATATCCTCCACCAGATAATTAATCCACCACTCTTAGTTTCAGTATATTTCAAAGATTCAAAAACATGAGCAAGATACAGACAAATTTTTCTGTCATAATGTAACACTCATAACCTCTAATTCAAATAACAATAAAGTTCTTATTTGCAATTGAAACCTACTTCGCTTGGTTTTTGCTATCTGCATTCCTATCAATATTTTGGACTTCTGGCCTCTGACCTATCAGAATTTGCTCACTGCATTCTAGGGATTTTCATTCTATTTTGCTGAAACTTTCTAAATGTTCCCCACAAAAGAGTTTGAAAGACTTCTAATTCCCATGGTCACAGCAATGATCCCACTTCTTTGGTACCAATTTTCTATATTAGTCATCTTTCTTCTCATACGACAAAATACCTAACACCCTCAATATAATTAAGGAGTTTAATTGGGTCCAACATCTCAAAGAATTCAGACCATGCTGAACTCACTCCAGGGCAGGAACATCATGGTAGAAAAATTTGTTTAGTTCATGGCATTGAGAAGTAGGACAAGAAGGAAATGCCAGCAAGGAAGGGGCCAGGGACCAGTTACAGTACCCAAGACCACACCTCCGCGAACTGCTCAGACACATGGAAAAAGGTGCTTTGCCAATTTCCTAAGCATTCCTTAATCAATGAAATTGTCATACTGGGGTTAATGATCACAGATACATAGGTTTTGGCTTTTAAATCCTTTGTATTTTAATTATAATAATATGGGTTACTGTATTTGTTCATGCTTTTAATTTTATTAGAGAATCCCATATTGTTCTATATCTTGCTGTTACTGTCTATCATAATTTTGTTGCATCTCAAAAGTTTACTTTTGGCATTTCATGTAGATAATATCTAATGAAAATGATGTTGGTCTTTTTTGATTATATGGAAAAATCATTTCCATTTTGGAAAGATGATTTTCCTGGGTAAGATAGTTTTGATTAACCAATTTTATTTTGATGATTTCTTTCCTTCCCCCATCCTTTCTTATTTCCTGCTTTTCTTTCTTCCTTCCTCCCTTCCTTCTTTCCTTTTTCTTTCTTCTTTCCTTTTTTTGCCAAACTTTTACTATTTCATTCTACTCTTTTCTGGTCTGCAATGTTTCTTTTAGGAAACCGACAGATAATCTTATGGAAAATTCCTGCCACATACAAGGAATCTCTATGTGGCCCATTGCTATTCTCTTATAGCTCTTAAGACTTCTAGATTGGGTGTGGTGGTACATTCAGTAATCCCAGCATTCATGTGGCTGAGTTAAAAACAAAACCATAATACAGTGGAAAAATTTTTAAAAAGTCAAAATATTACTAATAAATGTTGTTATATTGTTGTTCATTATAATGATGGAATCAAGTTAAATGGAAATACAGTCTGCTGCATCAATAATTTTAGAGATGCATGCAATGATGTATATAATATTCCCATATGTTTTAAGGAAACAAAGAAATTTATACAATAATGTACCCAATTCACAAATGCTCCTAAAGGACACTGAAATACCCCCTGAAATTTGTGAAATTTAGAACCTTTCATGGTCTTTCCATTACCATATTTTATAAATTTTGTGTTCAATAATTAAAGTCATATTGCTGTAAGAAATTTTAAAAATATATGATTTCCACACAGATGATCAGATTCTCAAAAGAATAAATCAGGACACAATGCAAAGGTACAGTGAAAGATAATGTGTACTTATTTTTGTTTGTAATCCTTCTTTCTGTTGTGAAATATATTTAACATACAGAAGCAACTTTATCACATGACCCACAGAGAAATATGTTTTTTTTTAAATGAGATAAGATTAAGAGTATTTGACAGCAATCCAGATCTTTTTTGCTTCTTCATTTAAAAGAAGGATGTATAGAATGGAGAATAATCTGAGCATCATGCTCGTATTGCAAGCAAAAACAAGAAATGTAATGTAAAAAAGGAATATATTATTTGCAAACCTTGTCTATTCTAAGCAAACTGGTTGCTTTCATACAATACTCATTTAGTCTTCAAGTCAAACCTCTGATGTGGACATTGCATCTGTCCCACTTTTGCTGAGACAGATTCACAGAGGTTAGAGAACAGCAGGTGTTGTGGCTGTGGTAATAGAAATATCAGAAGCATAGTTTTTAATTGCTACCAACCAGTGAGCAACAGAATGTGCTGGGGACAGTGCCAGAGCTTTAAATGCCCTTGACTGCATGAATGGAATGAAATTAATTAATAAAACTTTCAAAGAAAAGTCCACAGTGGTATAAGAGAACTGAAAATATATAGCCTTCAAAAAGACACACTTGGAGGAGTGAAATAAAAGAGAATTACAAAAACTAAGGGCTTAATAATTGAAAAGTGAAGACATATCAAACAAATGCTATCACCCAGTGAGCAATAAAGGAAAGAATACAAGAGAATATTCTGGAAGTTTCAAGAAGATCCAGTAAGGTGGGACTGAGGTCATAAATAATGAAATCCTGAGTTTTTTTTTTAAATTATGGTTTTCATTTTCTCTCTTCTCCATCTTGGACTGTCTAAGATATTTCAGGTTCCTGGCTGAAAACTCTTTCCTCATTGAGCTCAAAATGTTTATTTCAATTCCACAATGTCCATTTCCAAATGGTAGATATGGTAAGAGAAATTTCCCTCTCTTTCCCCCACCACTGTGCTGCTCTTTCACTTTCTCTCCCTCTCTCCCTCCCTCTCTTTCATTTTAGCTGTGATCATCCCATTTTCTGTTTATCTAATCTTACTAAATCATCTTGAAATTTAGCTACAAAACTCCACATTTCATTTCTCTGAAGAATTTAGCTTTGAGAAATATCTAAAAAAAATACAACTAGGTCTTCCTTTTCCAAAGTATTATAATTACCATCATTTTTATCATTTTATAATTACCATCATTTTCTTGTGCTTTGTAGCAGGTTTTCAGAGACTTCCATATAATGATGTTAGGTTCACTGAAGATAGATTCTATAACTTTATTCTTCAGCCTATCTCACTCTAGAGGATTTCTAAGGTTACTGCTTCCTGACCCACTCAGAGTTTAAGGGCTCCTGTTACTTTTTAGGCCTGGAACTCTTGTCAGAGCAGGCAAAATATGACTGAACTACTGCAACAATTCTTAATTCAATCAGGCCTTTTAGAATTGGGATGACAATTAGTCTTGGTTATTAATTCACCTTCCACCAAGCTTCTTATCCATGTTGTTATGGGTTATATCTACCTAAGCCCAAAGACTCATGTGGTCACATAATGTAACTTTTCAGAGGTGACTGGATAGAGAATGTGTGCTGCTGAGATTAAGGGTGTGTAATTACTAAGTTAGTTCACTGATTGGTTTGGCACACACCCCTAAACTGGGTATCCTAGGTAGAATACAAAAGGGCAGAAAAAAAGCTGTTACTACCACTTGCTTTTGCTGTATTCTGCTTAACATGAACTGATTCTCCTCTACCATGCCCCTCTACCATGTCATGGTTCCAGCCAATTATGGACTTGTCATGGAGCCAGCCAATTATGGACTAAAACCATAAACTGTGAGCCTAAATAAACCTTTCCTCTCTTACCTGTGCCAGGTGTTTTGGTTTAGTAAAGAGAAAAGTAACTAAGTCACTTGTCCTTCAAAACCGTGACTTTAATGTATGAATCAGTTCCTTGGACTCTTGTCACAGAAGTCCCATGCCCTCTGGGAATGGCAGAACTAGCCCTCGGAGTTTCTAGAAGCTACTGAGAACCAAAGCAGCTCTATACTAACCTTTGGCTTCCTCATTAACTATTCTCCACAGTTTCTGTCAAGATCCAGGTCATTGTTTTCCATTTTAAAACATCCATTTCAAAGACGAAGTCATGAAGTCTGGTCAATGAAGTGAAAACACCTTATTCAGTATGATCAACAATAAGGGCTCAAGCTGAGCTCCACTGTAATTTGCACAGAGATGACTGGGGGTTCTAAAGTGAGAGGTGTGTGGGGAGAGAAAACGGGGGGACTTACAAACATTACAGACACCTGCTCATTCTACATGTGATTATGTCAGCTGTCTACCAGCCAGGAATTGCAGAAGTGAAGAGTCTGTCTTCCTATGAAGGCCATCAGACAGAGGCACTGTCTTTCTTGGTGGTTGCATTTCAGAAAAATGGTTTTCATATCCTTGAGAAAAACCCTCCTGAGTTATAGGAGATACCATAGATCTCAAGGGGACAGAGGAAGAATTCACAGTTGTAAGCCCTTTTTAGATAAATACTGTAAGGAAGAAAAATCAAGGGCCTATAATCAGGTATTGTCTTGAAAAAAAAAATACTAACTTCTTCAGAAAGTCCTGAGATTTTTCAGACACATAGGAACTCAACAGAAATCTGGGTAGACCCACATAAGTGACCTTAGGATAAGGGAAGCCATGTTAAAGTTTGCTCCAGTCTCTTAGTGCAGGTTTGTTTTGTTTTGTTTTGTTTTCTTTTGTTTTGTTTTGTTTGGGGGTACCAGGGATCAAACTCATGACCTTGCACTTGCCAGGAAGGCACTTAAGCCATTGAGCTAAATCCCTGGCCCCATTAGGGCAGGTATTTAAAACAACATTCATTCAGAGAATTTTTATAGTTCTTAAAATGTGCTCTTCTCAATTACTGATTGCTAGAAAGTTCTGTCCATCTTGTGTTCAGACTCACAGGTTGGAGAATGGTGAGAATGACACTCAAACCTTGTCATTTTAAGGGAGTACATTTCTAAAGGAGCAGAGATTCCTAGATCATGAAAAAACTAGTTTCATATTCTTTTGTTTAAAAAAACCTATAATTAACCCACTTGGATTAATAAATAGTTCATTTAGAAATGATGAATAAGAATTAACAAACCAATAGAGAGGGGAAAATTCCATGCAGGAGGTTTGTATACAACCAAAGCCACAAAAGATATGCATTGATTTTGTTGATGAATCATTTAATGCCAAGATGATATATCTTCTAATCTTTAATTTTCTTTTCAGGAATCCATTTATCACTTGTACCTAGAATCAACCCTATTTTTTAGCCTGTTTTCAGTCTTGTTTAACAACCAGTTCTGCAGTGTTGGAATACAGTCCTTGACATTTTAGCACCACAAACCTTGTCCTGAGCTTGGTATGGCATAGACCATCTATTAACCCTTCACCTTCAAATGGCTGGAGTTTACAGGAAACATTTAAAGTGCTATGACTCTTAAATATTTGATATGACAAAAGAGATCCCATTTTTTTTCCTTTTTAATCTCTCCTTAAAGGAGGAGTTTAAACAAAATCTCAACCAGAAATTTAATGTAAAGCAGACAAAATGTTGAACTATTCTAGCAAAAACTGAAGGAAGCATCCAGATTATACTTAACCTGAAGAGAAAGCACCTCTCCTCTTGTGAGAGTCCAACACACAGCTCTACAGATCCATAAGGTTGTGTAAAGGACTTTACACAGCACTGGATTTGGAGGGAGCCACCAAGCCCAGCTGTGCACAAGGGTATGTGGACTGAGGTGCAGCATGAGCACAAGATATCAAGCATTTTTTTTCTCTCTCTCTCATTGCAGGGACAAAATACCCACCTCCAAAGTTAAGAAGAAAGGTTTGTTTTAGCTCAAAGTTTGTAGAGTTTTCAGTCCATAGTAGTCTCCAAGGCAGTGCAGCCTGGCAGAGGGGCATGGCAAAGGAGAAACCTACAGCAAGGCAGGAAGCAAGCAGCAGGCAGCAGCAAGCAGCAGCAAGCAGCAGCAACAAGCTTGCCTTTCCTCTCTCCCTTTATTTTCCATGCAGGTTACAAACCTATTGATTGTTGCCACCCACACACAGGGGTGTGGCTTCCATCAACCACATGCAGAACTGTGCTAATTCCAGTCAGTGGAACACATACCCTTCCTCTCAGCATCACACACCCTGGATTCACCCAGCTAAAGAACCACCTATGACATCAGGATGCTTTGAAGGGACATCTAGACATGAGCTGTAACACCTCTTACCTAAATGTAGTGCTGGATAGTTTTGGGTTTTCTGCTGGTTATACTCTCTTCTGGAAAACTCTTTGATACATGATCTTTTACTGTTAAATGTAGATAACTAGCACTGTAACCCTGAGATAGACTCTAAAATTTTTTATAGTACTATCAGAGCCTCATTTAAGTACACATGAAAGTTATTATCAAACATACTCAGGCTTCAGAAACTTCAGGAATAGAACTTTTGTATTAGTCAGCATTTTATAGCTATACAAGATGTCTGGGGTGGCTAGCTTTGTAAAGCAAAGAGAGCCATTTAGCTCACATTTCTGGATGTCCGAGGTCATGATGTCTGCATTGGCTCAGTTTAGTTGAGGACTCTCTTGAATGTGTCACACGTTAGCAGATTGTAATGATAGGAATGTGTGGAAGAGTGAGTAATTCCATTCACATACAGGAAAGGAGAGAGACTCACGGGTCAGGTTAGAATTTTATACCAATACTTACAAGAACTACCAACAGTGCCCACATGAGTTACTGTAAGCCCCTTTGAAAGCATGGTCCCAATAACCTAAGGACCTCCTACTTGGCACCATGGTTTAAAGGCGCCACACTATCGCCTGCTGGAGACAGTCTCCCATCTATGAACCATTTAGAGAAACAAACAATATTCATGCCCCAGCACTCATCAATAAATATTACTTTTTAGATACAACACTTTTTATACATACATAAAAGTCAATTTAAAGAAATGCATCACAAAAGAGGAATATGACTAAGATATAGATAATTTTCATGAAAATAGACATTCTGTTTTAGATCTCAAAAATCTAATTTTGAACATGTTTCCAATAGGTTTTTCTGCAATCAAAATAGAACAGCGATGTTCATTTTTTTTCAAAGAGGGGAATTAATTTTAAACATATTTGTGAATATTAAAGGAAATGCATATCATTTTATTTTATTTTCATACAATTTGCAGGTATATAGGTTTCCCTATATGAGAAATATAGCTATCATATGTCAGTGTTCCATAGCAGACATGGCTCAGAATATTTAAAAATTCTGGTAAGTTCACTGCAGTTCAAATAAAGAGGTTTAAGAGTCTTATCCAAACAGCTGTGGTTCCTATTTGAATTTTACCCTAGATTATTAAAACCTCAAACCACAAAATTCCCCTAGGAAATCTTGCATAAGCATTGTTCTTACTGAAAAGGCTAGGATCAGAAAGGAAGCAAGAGGTTCTTGCTTTAGTTGGCTTTCAAACATCAAAAACTGAATGGTCAATGCTCCTTCAGATGTGTGTTCATGGCCCCTTTAAAGGCAATGGAAATTACATGTGTGGATTTGGGGAAAACATACCCCCAAGTTAGAAAATTAAGAAATGCCAAGAACACCAAATTTCTTTGCTTCAAAAAGTTGGCTTAAACAATAGTTATTTAAAAAATAATGTTATACAATATGTCAAGAAAATCTATTCATCTTTTATAGAATTTCTATGACCAATTGGAAGGAAGGACTTAAAAAAATACCTTAACCATATTTCTTTTCTGGTTTTGAGCAGAAAAATACACATGCTCATTTAATATTTTATAAAATGTTTTTTATGTTTCTCTAAAGCAAGAATGTCATAATTCAAAATATCAGACATTTGCAATTTGCTAATGGTACAGCATGTAAAACAGCATTTTGTGGAAAGAACTTTTGAAACAGTCATGTTTTAAGCATAGATGTTTATCATTGTGAGAGGAAGTAATATGGTGGAATATCCCTAAGGATGTAACTGATAGAGGATATTAATTTAACAGAGAAGAGCTAATGAAGGGAAAAACGGACAGGGAGGTTATTATTTTTGGGAAGTGGGTAGGGAGTTCTGCTGAAAATACTCTTCACTATATCCAAACCACAAAGGTTTACTAAACAGAAATTTAAATCAAAAGGCAAACAGGATGTTCATCTGGGACACATTTTTGGACACATACTTTTAATACCACATGAAAGCTGCACTATCCAGATGTGAATGCAATAAAATTTAAACAAAAAACCAAACAACAAAGTAAGAAGTGAAATTGGATGATAGCCTTCCACACAGAGTACTTCCTCTGAGAAGGAGCTGGATCACAGACAGCAATTCACTCTGAGGAAGAGGTGGGGCGAGGTCTTGAGGCCTGTTGTTTCTCACAATGGAAGAAGTGAAATAGCAATCTGGTTTTAGGAAACTGGGCTTTGGCAGCCTCTGCTTTCTGGATTTCTTAAGTTATCTATTTTAGACTAAAGTGGAAACTTATTAAAGCCAACACTTTAATATCAGATCAGCTGCAGGAAGGAAAACAGAGAAAAAATGGTTGGTACATATTGTACCCTGGACACTATGAAGCACGATGTGAATAACAATTCCTCTGAGCAGCCCAAGTCTAGTCACCTAACCACAAATACAAAGTGATAATGTCATTACAACTCAATAGAACCGTACCATGATTTACATGACTCATGATAATATTAGCTATGAAATACTTTAAAGTGGTAGGTGAATGTTGATTTTAAACTCAAGAGAAGGATCTTGTTAGATTATTCTATTCTCTTCTATTCATTAAAATGTTCTAAGAAAGCCAACTGAAGGATAATAAAGAGTCATACCTCTACCAATTCCTAACAGTATAATATTGACAAATTACTTTAACTCCTTGGGCCCTAATTCCTTCAACTTTCAGAAAACATGTATAATCCTGATAACATTTCATGTGACAAAATAGTATTTTGCTATAGTGCTCAAGTAAACAGGGAAGGCCTGGATATCCTGAAGTAAAAGCTGTCATGAATGCCTTTTGAAATTTCTCAGTCCAGGGACTGAGATACTACCACAGAGTTGAGAACTTTCCTGTTAAGGGGAGCACACAGAGAGGCAGGGATGGTGTTAAATCTGAGATGAATTTTGATGGATGAATGGGGAGCTGACAGTCTCAGGTAAATTTAGTAGCAAAGGAAAACTAATGCATGAAACAGCATGTGTACTGGGGGAAACTTGCAAATAAATCAGTTATGTGAAATGTGGCATGTGGACTGAAAGTTGTATGATGTTAGAATACCTCGATAAAGATAGACAAAATCAAATAAGCCTAGAAACTCTGAGCGCAACCTGCAAGCCATGGGCTGTGACAGAAAGATGGTAAAAGAGAAATAAATTTGTTCCCTAGTGTTCCCAAAAGCTTCCTTTTGTGGGAGGTGGATAATGTAGACAAGAAACTCTGTACAGATGGACTTAGGAGGCTACTGCAATAAGCAAGGCAAAAAGATAATACCAGGGTTGGTAGAGATGTTAAGATTGGGCTTCACATGAAACATTAAGGAGGTAAATAGGTCAGACTTCACAGCTAATTGCAGATTGGTGAGACATGAGGAAAAATAGGAGGAAATGAAGTATGGGCTTTTTGATTGAATTGATTACAGTTATTTATGGCTAAGCAGTTGTTTTGGTATCTGCTTATGGAAATAGAGAGGGAGGACAAACCTGAGGAGAGAAAGAAAGATACTTTTGGAATATATTAGGAAAGATTTCCACCAGATAGCTTTGCTAGAACAAATATGTACTGCTATATAAGTTAGAGATTCACCAATGTTTCCATACCAAGAATATAAGTTTACTCAGGGAAATTATACAATAGGAAATGAAAATGTGACTGAGAATTTAAAAAGATATTTCCAAAGCTGTTATATAGATGTAATGCAATCTTAGTTAAAATGCCAACAGCCTTTTCTCATGACTATGAGAAAAAAGGAACCCACCTACATTGCTAGTAGAAATGTAAGTTAGGACAACTGCTGTGGAAATCAGTGTGGAGATTCCTCAGAAAAACTAAAACTAAACATTTCATTAAACTCAGAAATCCCTCTTCTAGGAATCAACCCCAAAGTTAAAGACATCGTAATACAATGACACATGCATACCCTTGTTTATAGCAGCACAATTCAAAGAATTAAATCTTAGAAGTCAGTTATATATCCAGGCAGAGATAAATGTGTAAATAAAATTTGCTATTTATACATTATGAAGTACTACTCTGCTGCAAAGGAGGATAAATTTAAACTATTTGGAAAATGGATGCACTTTGAGACCATAATGTTAAGTGAAAGGAGTAAGACACAAGTTTACACATTGAATGGCTCAATTTACATAAGAAACCTAAAGTATAAGTAAATTAAAAAGCAAAATAAGAGACAGATAATAGGATACAGAGAGTTGGAACTTTTGAAAGGAGAAAACAACATGGAGGAGGAAAGAAAAATAAAAAGAATTAAGATGTATTATGCACATGTACTAACTCCTCATGATGAAAGTAATTATTGGGTATAGCAAACACATATAATTAAAATAATATTTTAAAAATAAATAAATAGATAATGTATTTAACATGTGCCAGACAAGTAGAGCCCAAGAAATGTCTCAAGAAATATTCAAATTCTAGGATAAAAACTACATAACAAAAATATTTCAGAAATCAAATTATTAGAACAAACCAAGAATATAGATTTTATAGAGACACTAAGTAAGAAAAAATAAAAAAGTATCTTATTGGTAGAAAGTGGACAAAAAGGAGTTTAAGGAGCAACAGAAGAAAAAGTCATACATTAGTGTATTGAAGAGTGGTGGATAAAGGCTGAGGAGGCAGGAAATGGAGGACTAAACCATGTTTTCAACACATTTGTAATGAGAACACCAGTACATTGCTGAATTTTAAAGCAGTGATGACATAGGTTTTCTAAAGGTGCATACATGGTTAGTTCTTTAATTACTAATTATATAAATAGACAAAAACAAAACAAAACAAAACACCTGCTGTATGTGACTTTGGAGAGCTTAAGTTTGAATCCCAGATCTACCTGGTTACCAAACTTTGGAAAAGGTAGTGAGTCTCCCTGTACCTTACTTTCCTCACCAATAAAATGTGTATAATCATAACATCTGTTTCACTTATGGTTAGAGGGAATACATGAGGTAAGTAAAACATGCAAAGTGCTTAAACTAGCACATAGCATTGAACACGCAATAACTAACTCTTAGTGGTTATGATCCCTAGCATTCAATGACTAGGTTAAGAAGACAAAGAATTTAATAAAGCACATTAGTTACTTCCTAGAAAATCTTCAAGAGTAAGAGAACAAAGCTTGGAAGCCACCACCCAGGCACAACAACCAGACAAAATAGAGCTGCTTCTGTGACAAAAGTCTGCCATCGCCACTCATTTTGATGGTGATGGAAATGTGCATTGTCCTGTTGGAGACCCATAGCTCTTGCCAACAAGAAAGAAGCTCTACCATAACTATTCCAAGGTACCAGCCCCTACTGCTCCTATTTTTGTGGCATTTTACTTGCTTTTGAATCACTGGCCCCACTTGATAAAAGCCTGCCCATCTGTAGCAAGGAAGGTTGATGAAATAAATTCTTCTCTAGGGGGCTGGGGATTTAGCTCAGCAGCATAAGCGCCTGCCTGGCAAGTGCAAGCTCATGAGTTTGATCCCCGGTACCCCCCAGAAATAAAAATAAAAATAAATGAATGAATGAATAAATAAATAAATTCTTCTCTCTTTAGGCTGTGCTGGTAAAGTGGCACTCTACAAAAACAAGAAGAGCATTTCACAGTTACTTGGCATCCAAAAATATCTGATAAATATACACTAGTTCAACCCCCTGTGTAGTGGAGACAAAACTTAAGTTTACTTTAAATATTCCTCAGTCTATGGGCTCTAAAGGGCTTCTTTGGCATAAAACAGTCTGGATAAAGAAATAATTAAAAATTGAATTTCTTGTTAGAGCGAGTTTTCTCATTGTGTTCTTCCAAACATGGCATCAGGACTAGGAGAAAATACATTTTTATGGCAACAGGAAGAAGTCGCTCTCCAACCTTGTGTGTCCTCCCGTGCTGCTTTGCAGGACAGGGAGCCGGCCTCAGGCTGGTCTTGGATGTGGGAGGAACCTGGATATGGGCAGAAGCTGGATACGGGCTGCCTCCCAAGGTCCCAGACACAATTGCTTTCAACTTGGCTTGGCCTTGGGCCGTTCTTCTACTTAATACCACGTGTCATACTTCAAACTGTGCCCTCCGGAAGGACAATGAGGATATGTGAATCTCATCGTGTGCTTCACCCACCCCTGATCCAGAAGTGCTACTGGGAAAACTTTCCCATCTTCCTTACGGCAGCCTTTTTCATGACATAGCACGGGAAATAAAATAATTTAATAGAAACTATCCATCATCTAGATAGTGAGCCAAATACTTAATACCCCAGTGGGAGCCATTAGATTGTAGATTTTTTTTTTCCTGTTAAAGCAAGCCTGGTTTTCACATCTTTGGTCTTGATGTAGACTCAGATATTTCATTCTGGAGTCAAAAACCAAATAGTAACTGCTTCTGACTTATTACTCTCCAGTTTTAAGAATTCCAATCTTCCCAAAGGCAAACAGACAATTCTGGCAGAATGAGGGAAGAATCCTGCTCAGGAAATGCAAAAGACTAAAAGAGCATTCATCTCTTTTAAAAGCATTACCATGATTCTACACTAGAGAGACTTAGAATGTTTTTATACTCAAAAAACAAGAAGGGTATCTAGGAGCACACTGAAGTATAGCAGAGAGGACTGGTTGGTAGGTTGAATTTCCGCTAGTAGCATATATAGCATCAAAGCACAATTAAAGAGTTTGGTTTTGAAGAGAGAGAAAAAATGCCTGCCATTGAAACAGAAGAAAGGGGCTTAACGTTTGGTATAATAAATCACTTCTAGGTTGCATTCCCACTGTCAAAATTTCCTAATTTTGTTGTTTTTAAAAATACAATGCTAACAATGAGTGAATTACAATGTTTAAAAATGTGAATGTTGTATAAAATGATTTCAAAGAAATAAGGATATGAAGAATGGAGCACTATAATGCACAACAGAGTTATCTAAGTGGAATGCCACCGCTGTAAGAAATTTTCCCAGCCTTCTGTGATCCTCCCATCAAGCAAATCTAAGTCATTTTATTAGGAAATGGGGTCCATTTGTGACAGGAGCTCAAGTATTTTATTGTTTCTGCTCAGATGAGCATATCAGGCATACCCTAAGTCACATAAGTGGCCTATTCTCCATATTAGCTGGCTTCAGTTTGAGTTCTAACCAGGACAGATGCCCTGTCTTGTCTTTTCTTTCACTGTTTCCTTTTTTTGTGTTTCCTTTAATTCATTTCTTTTATTCAACTTTACAGATGGAATATGGCAACCAGATTTTATATTATTAGCTCACTCAATAGGAAATATATATTCTTGTTTCAAACAGAGCATCTGTCTGCTCTCAGGAATGTTAAACAGTAACAATAGCACAACTACAGAGCAGCTTAGGATAGGAAATGAAAACCACCACTGAGTTCTGGAACACTTGGAAGGACACTCCAGGCAGAATGTAATTAAGTACTTGGAATTTGTGGTTTGGGCCACCGGGGTTAAAAATATGCCTCCTGAACAAGTGCTTTAGATGTTTTAAAGATCAGAACTATTGGCCCACATTGCAGGATGATCAGAGTACCCTCCCTCTAGGGTGTCCTCTGTAAATACAGATTCTGTGTGTCACAAAGTAACTCTGTTTTCTCAGTGGTAGCCAGAAGGAAGAGGAGAGAAAGTCCTTCTGGGTTAAGAGAGACAGGATCCTTTTCATCTTGCTTTCCAGAGAGCGGACTTTACTTACTAAAGCAACCATTATTCTTTTTCACTTACTTTGCTGAGAAAAGAAAATACACTATTCTGTAGATATTTTGGTAGGAAGATATAGAATTATATAATAATAACACAGAAATGAAAACTATTTTCCTCCCACAATTGTATGTTCTACTCCCTCTATCCAGGGCCTCATAGTATACTAAAAATACATAGTATGAAATGGATCTGCATAGTAGGATCATACACAAACAATATTAAGCAAAATGAAACTCATTTATTACTATGATTAGCAATGAGAAAGATGAAAATTGAAACTTATTAACATATTACTGTATGTTTTAGGGTTAATAGTGACCCAAAGTAGCCAAGTACTGATCTTTGGAGACTGTCAATGTGACTTTTCATCTGACTAAAGGAACTTAGCAAATGTAAGTGTCTGGATTATATATGTGGACCATAAATGAAACCATAAGTATCCTTGTCAGAAGAAGGTGGAGAAAGATTTTACTGCAGAAGTAGAAAATGTGATTTCCAGGCACTGTAATAAACATATTTTGGTCTGAAAGGAGTTTACTCCACATTGACTGAAGCACATTTCTTACCATGTAAAAGGTGAATGTATTTACTGAACATGAATATCTATTTACATTATTTTTTCCCAGTCACCCATAAATTCTCATCCAGGTTATGAAAATTCTCAACTATTTTCCATTGCCAAACTTTCAATTATTAATTTTCTATTCTACTTTGCGAATAATCTTTCTAATCAAGGAACATTCCCACAATTGGAAACTTTTGATTACCCCATTATGCCTGTAAACTAAAATGCATACCTCTTAATATGTTGTATAAGGACCTCTATAAGTAATATCATCATGTCAGTGACGAATTTTCCTTCACATCCACATCATAACACTTAAATGCAATTTAATTTTCAAGCGCAGATTTTGTTGCTGGATTGCTCTTTCCCATTTGTGCATTCAGCATGCTGTCCTTTGTTCTGCATCACTAATAAGTATTTTCTACACTCCTCCTTATAAATTAAGTATAAGAAAATGTTTCTACCTCATACAAACTGGTAGTAGAATCATTAAAACACAGAATTTGGATTTGGTCTCGGTTTGATTATCAATATATTGTTAATAAGCTATTCACTTTATCAGTAATACTTATCTTTAAAAATGAGATTAATATATCTTACCATCGTAAAGATTAAATAAAACAATGATTTGAAAATGCTAAGCACTATGTGTTGCACATAAATACATATGCAATTTTTTTGGCATTATTAATTCCAGATTCTTCACACTAAACTACTTCCTATAAACTTCTTGATCTCATATTCTTATTTTTACCTTTATTATTATTTATTTAAACAGGATCAGTTTTTTGCTAATATATGCCTATGTGCCCCACATCTATTGTTTCTCTTATTCTAAAACTGTTCCACTTTTTTCTATCCAAAAGACTCCTAATCTTCAAGACTCACTTCAAAACTCATCTCAAACCAACTGATGCTTCACTGTCTGAGTTAATAATTCCATCAATTGAATGCTAGCATCATCATCCCCCCCATGTTTGATTAGTCTGTATTAGTCATACATATTAATGAGCTTCATTTGGTAGCTCTATGCATGCACATAAAATACCTTACTAATCTCCCCGTTAACTGCCTTGTCCCACCCTCCCTCCAATTCCATATGTTCAAAGTGTATAATGTTTTTTAATCATATTCATGCCCCCCCATTACTCACAGTTGTACCACCCTCCTCCTCCTTCTACATTTCCTCTTATCTAATAGTAGTCTCCTTTCCATGTTCTTGTCATCTTTTTAAAATTCCATATATGATGGAGAATGTATGATCTTTGGTTTATTTTGCTCAGTGTGATGATCTCCAGATCCATCCATTTTTCTGAAAATGACAAATTTTCATTATTTTTTATGGCTTCACAGTACTCTAATTGTATATATATGCTACATTTTCTTTATCTATTCATCCAATGATAGACAGTTAGGCTGTGCCGTATCTTGGTTATTTAATGTGCAACAAAAATATGGCTACGCACACATTGCTATGAAATGGTGATTTTAATTTCTTGTAGTGCATAGCAAGGAATGGTATAGCTGAATAAAATGATTCCTTTTTTAGGACTTTCACACTGATTTCTGGAATAATTTTACTAGTTTTCATAGATAGCAGCAATATAGATGACAATTTCATCTTTTTATGACAAATACATGTGCATATAAGAATCAAAGTCCTGGGCTGGGGATTTAGCTCACTGGCATAAGCACCTGCCTTGCAAGCGCACAGTCATGAGTTCAATCCCTGGTACCCCCACCCCCCAAAAAAGAATCAGTCTTACTGGGGATTTAGCTCAGTGGCTCAAGCGCTTGCCTGGTAAGCACAAGGTCATGAGTTCAATCTCCAGTACCCCCCCCAAAAAAAGAATCAAAGCCTTTTACAACTCATATGACAAAGGGACAATCAAGTACACTTCAAAAAAATAATCAAGGAAACCGTTATAAATTTCTGTTTGAAATTGCTGAGTAATAATCACTGCCATGGTATAATATCTGCATTGGTTTTTTTAGTCTTTGCCCCTCACTAGACTATTATTTTTCTGAAAAGAACAACCTCTTTCAATTTTTCTTTATTTTCAAATATACCATGAGACTATATAAAAAATACTCAATAAACTTTTTTAAAAAACAAATGAGTAAGTGTAACCCAACATTACATCACAGTAAACCAATTGCTTGGAAATGTGTTTATTATTACACAGTTAAGAAAACAAGCTGCATTCATGCCAATAAAACACCTCCTGTGCAAAACATATTAATAGAGACCTCGGGTCCCAACCAGACAACTAAAACCTCAGTTTTGCAAATTATTTAGTAGAAGTTACTTTTACAATAATTAATATAGAGGATTATCAGCTGCTCAGCTCTATATTTAGGGCTGCTTTCTACAGGCATCATCATGGCCCTGTGTAACGATGAACATGGCAGAGAGAAAGACTGCACAAGTTGAGGGTGAAAATGGCTGATGTGGTCCAGAAATTGTCAAGAAATGAGGTTCTCTGTGCATATTTTTATGTTTTGACTCTTCTCAAAATACAATGTAATAGATGTTATTTTCTTCTTCTCTTCCAAAAGGCAGAACCAGCATAAAAACATCTCTACTAAAAAGACTTGACCAAAGATTGGTTCAGCCAACCTCTGTTGGTAGAGGAACTGATAATAAAGGTCTGTAATCTTATGTGACTATACACAGTATATATGTATTATACAAATTATACCATGAGAAGTTAGGGTTTGAAGGAACTTTGACCCTTTTTAAGAAACTAGAAAAAAATCAACTTTTTTCCTTGTAGAAATGGAGACATTGATTCACTATTAAACTCTTTTTAAGACATTAAAGGACTTATCTGTGCTATGCTTGCCACTGAATGATGTGGGAAAATTGAAACTTCCTGGGAAGCTGCTCAAGGGCAAGGGGAACCTCAGCAGGGAAAGACTTAGATTTAAAAAACATGTAGCACAACAAGTGAGGAAGCCAGGAAGGCAGAAAACGCTATAACCCAACATCTGCAGAATGAGGCCTCAAATCATAATTTAAAGAGTATGAAGGGGTGATCTATACAAGTTTCATTCTTACATGTGATTATTAGTTATATCACAAGCCAGAAACATATGAATGTATGAAACATACATTCATCATCAGCTAGGTCTTTTGTTGTTCTTATAAAGTTTTACTTATAATAATTCTCCAGTTAAGATTAAAGAGAGATATCTGAGTGAAGTAAACTGTACCAACAATTGCTATCATAATTCTTGTGATCAAGTAGTTAGACAAGGGCTGAGGATTTAGCTCAGCGGTGTAAGTGCTTGCTTGGCAAACATGAGGTCGAGTTCAATCCCCGGTACCAAAAAAAAAAAAAAAAAAAAGATAGACAATTTAGACAGTAATGCTAAAAAATAGAAACTAAACCAAACCTATTTCAACCAACCTGGAAGTTACTATTCTAGGCTAATGTGAAGAACCTACGGAGATGGGAAAAGAGAAACTTATCATATAACAAGACATAATCACATAACTCAAAATTCATAGATTCTAGCTACTCTATAGTATACCTGAATGTACCTTTACAGGTAAAGCAAAATGAATAGTTTAGAAGCAAAATGAAGAGTTAAATGACCAACTAATGAAACCTTAATTTCCTTTTCTTACCTAATAATAGAAATAGAGTGAACTATAGGAAAATAGTTTTCTTTGTTCTCTTAATCATTGAATAAGCAGAAATACAACTTTTTATATTATTACCTAGTTTCAGCATCAAAAATTATGAATTCCTCAAAGTCACCAAGTAAGTCTTTTAATTCTCTTGCATTACAATACTATACCTATGAGGTACAATTGAAAACCATGATTAAATTTTTAATAATTTATTACAATAAAAATATACACTATGATTAACACCCCTCAAAATAGTCACCCTCACTGTGAATACACTTATCCCATCATTCTTGCTACTTCTTGAAACAGTTGGACATCTTCTTTCATGGATGTCTTTGGTTACACTATCTTGGCTGCCTTGATGTCCTGTAATGGTTCAAACCATTTACCTCTCATGTTAGTGTTGGCTTTGGGGAAGAGCCAGTAGTCAAATAGTGGCAGAATCAGGGAATAAAGTGGACACATGATAATGTTTTTACAGTCCTGCATTTCCATTGGATCAATATGCATTGTATTTTTCATCATACTTTTTAAAGGCATTCACAAAAACAAAAAAGAACTTCCAGAACTGCTTCAAAAATTGGATATCAGGGCTGGGGATTTAGCTCAGCGGCATAAGCGCCTGCCTTGCAAGCACCCAGTCATGAGTTTGATCCCCGGTACCAAATAAATAAATAAACAAAAATTTAAAAACCTGGTTATAATAATGGGATAAGTGTATGGGAAGCAAAGTGAAATATTACAATGGAAATTAATCTCAATGTGTTTTTTACTATTCTAAACTTATTTAAACTTTTGTTACAGATTTTGGTAAACCTATGCATGTATGTAATGTACAATAGACAGAGAATTCTCATTGTGAAATTGTAATGTTGTAGAGTCACATTTTAGTCTCTTGGTAATGACTGGTGATGTATAGAAACATTTGAATCGTGACAGACAAGACAATTTAAAAATGGCAAATCAAGGAGGCCACTTTCTATTTCTGTTGGAAGAAACAGAATGCCATGCCAACTGGCTTTTTTTAAAAAAGCGTGCTTTAAAAATAACTTACAGCCCTTCCTAAAGGCAAATTTGTTTGGAAGCACTAAGAGATTTTGGGAAGAATTTGTTCCCTAAAATCATCTGTTTCGGTGCTGTTGTTGTGCACAGTGAAAGCTCAAGTCATGCGGCACATCCGAGCTCAGCCATGCAGTGGGTGGCCTCAAATCACCTCCCTTACCAGACTGCATTTTACTCTAAGGTTTTGCTTAACATTCAAGACCATGTTCATCATTTACTTCTCGTGTGTGTGTGTGTGTGTGTGTGTGTGTGTGTGTGTGTGTGTGTGTGTTAAACCCTGAGCTTTACACTGAGCTATATCTACTGCCTTTTTTCATTTTTACTTTTGAGGTAGGGTCTCGTTACATTGCTCAGGCTAAAATCAAACTTGGGAACATCCTGCATCAGTTCCCAGAGTTCTGGGCCTGTAGTTGTACACCACATCTGAGCTATTTTACTTTTTAAAATTTACCTGACAAGTTAAAGTCACAATTCAAAAACTTTTAGGAAATATCTCTGAAGATAACACAGTAAGCAGTAATTCAGTAGGCATCATTGTACATGGTAAGGTTAAGAAGAGCGGGCTTCCACAGGATGCTGGAGATGACATGGAATGACAGTTCAGTACAAAAGATAGACATCATGGAGAGAAAAAGAATGGGTACGCAGATAGAAACTTCTTTGCCCCTGATGAAAATGCCGAGGTTTTGACTATGGTTTCAGAGTTGTCAACAACAAGAGATGAAGAGTGATTTCCTGGAACATAATCGTAATTTAGGAAAAAAATACAAAAGCCTAAGGGAAATACTCTCCTCCAAATTGCAGAATTGTCACTGCCTCATTCAACCATTAAAAAGATAACAGAATATAATGGTTAATTATATGTGTCAAATTGACTGTGCTAAGAGTTGCCAAGACAGCTGTTAAAACATTATTCCTGAGTATACCTGTGTAGATATTTTTCAGAAGAAAAAAAACCTCTGAATAATTGTACTGAGTAAAGGAAACCTGCCCTCATCAGTATAACTGGGACTCACTCAGTCTGTAGGACTAAATACATCAAAAAGTTGAAGGATGAATTTGTTTTTTTCTTTTTAAATGGAACATCCATCCCTACCCTCTGATGTTGGAGATTCTAGTTCCCATGTCTTGAAATTACAGGTTGATACCATAGGCTCTCTTGACTTTCCAGCTTGCAGGTGGCATATTGAGATTTCTTCACATGCATAACCAGATGAGACAATACCCAAATCTATCTATTATCTAGCTAGCTAGCTAGCTAGCTTTTATCTATCTATCTAGCTATCTATCTATCTATCTATCATCTGTCTATATCTTATAGATTTTGTTTCTCAGGAAAGTGCTAATATATGGACTATATAAAAATCATCAAAAACTTGGCAAGATGTGGGAAAAACAATTTACACAATCTCTAAATCAAAGTTGTTGTGTATGCTCATTCAGTACATTTAACAATGCTTAAATCAGTGAATGGATAAATGTGATAATTCCTTAACATCAACAGTTTAAGGAAAGTCAAGTTAGTATAAATTTTCATGATTGTTATAAAACAATGTGGCTGCTCCACAAAATGGTATGGAAGTTCCTCAAAAACTGTCATGTGCTTTCACTATCATATGATCTAGCAGTCTCACTTCTGGGTACACAGCCAAAGAAATTGAAATCAGAATCTCTTAAGAGGTATCTGCATTTCCATGTTCATTCCAACTCTTAGTCTGTTTTCTGTTGCTATAGCAGAATGAGTAATTTATAAACACTAGGTAGAAGTTTACATGGCTCACAATTCTGGACACTAGGACATTCAAGATTATGGCACTGGTATTCAGCCTGTCAGGAGCCAGGCCTTCATCCTTCACCCTCACATGGCAGAAAGGTAAGCAACCAAACGTAAAGCAGAGAAAAGAAATAAGAGCACATTCATCTTTTTATCAGGGCCCACTCCCATAATAATGGCATCAGTCCATTCATGAAAGCAAAGACCTACTCACCTCCTGATGATTTCACATCTTACCACTGTTGCAATAATTACAATTGAATTTTATCAGAGTTCTGAGGCAACAGTGATCAGTGTGTGGTTTGGAAATTGCCATGCAGCAAGTACAGTCACTGTGGAAATCAGTATGGAGATTCCTCAAGAAACTACAACTAAAAACTCCATTTGACCCTTGTAGATATCTTCCCCAAGGAGTTAAAGACGCCATATTACAGTGATACAGGCATATCTATATTTATAACAGTACAATTCAAAATAGCTACATCTTGGTAGCAGCCTATATATCTACCGACAGATGAATGAGAAAAAGTGATATTTATGCACAATGGTGTACTATTCCACCATATAGAAAGATAAATTTCTCAAAAAAGGGTACTTTGTACTTTTGATGTATCTTGTTCAGGGAAATAAACACACAAGCTTAACTATCACCTGATTTCTCTTATATGAGAAACTCAAATTGTAAATAAAGACCAAAATAAATGATATATATGTTAAGGAGGTAGGGAGACAGATCTTTCTCATATGGGAAAACGATGGAGAGAAGGAGGAAGAGGGAAGCGAAGGGGATGCAAAGAGAAATTAAGATGTGTTATGTACATGTACCAATTCCACACAAGAAATGTAAACATGATGTACTACAAATGCATACTAGTAAAAAAATTTTTAAAAAGAAACTATTATACCGTACAGTATACATTAGCTAATTCAAAAACAATGTCAAACTATGAGTTTTATAAGCTCCTCATCTTTATGGGAAATACCTGAATTTTGAAGAGAAGTTAAACATAAGAAAGACTAGCCTTCTGCTTGACTCATGGAAAAATGATCAGAAATTGTCATTTTCCAACTTATTCTGAAAATATAATTTTCAAAAACATTGAATTGATAATTTAATTTGAAGTCAAAATTTATAGTGTAATAAAATGCTAACCCATACTGCATCTGAAACATAATAGAGCAATGCTTTATCTCTACATATTTATTGGGAAGGCAATAAATGCTGAGACAAAATATTCTGCATATATGTACAATCATTGCTCCCTCTTACTTTAAGTCTAAACAATAATACATCTGTTTAACATTATGGCTGCTCTGGAATTCTCATTGAAAAAGTTTTAAACAGAGTATTCCAAGAATATGCTTTGTTTCCTCTTACTGTACAAGTTTGAATCTACTGTAAACAATAGCAGCTTAGCTTCTCTCTCTTAGTTTTTACCCTTTCTGATAAATCAAGAAACAGAAACATTTTAAGTGATATGTTTACATATTAGAAATTCAGTTTATCAGTTATTCCTTCCTCTAGTCATTCTTTTAGAAATACGCTGAGTATAGATACAGACACTAGAGTTTTTTGTCGGCAATTTTAGTTTGCACGTGTGCTTGATTGGACAGGATGTACTGAGTGACACTGCTATTTCTGTCATGATTTCTTTGCTGGAAAATGGGAGCCACTTTCTGTGAGGCCTCACATTTACACTGATTGTCTGAAGAAACTTGTATGCTTAAATATTGTGTAATATTTCGGTACTTTCACATTGCCTTCCTTGTTCTCAGTCTTTCTCAACTGTTTCACCAACTGGTTTCTTCCTGAAAAGATTTGTTTTAAATACTGTAAATATTTTAGGATAGGCTTATCAGAGTCAATCTAGTAAACAAACTAATATCCAAATCACATTATTTATTTTTGCATAGCATACAAAGTAAATAAAAGCTATTTAATTCTAATGTTTCCTGTAAGATTTCACGATTGTTCACACCTCTTTTTCCCTAAAGAGTCAGTGTATATTTTTTAAGTCAATCTTGAGTCTACAAATTTTAACAACTACATGACTTGTATACATATATTCATATGTGATCCCTTTTTAGACTTCAATGATACTGCTTTAAAACAACAATTTTTTACAAGTCCTCTGCAAAACTATTAGGCTTCTAACTTATGTCTACATTGGGTCTTATCTTGCTCTAAAATGAGAAGCAGTACAGCTCCTCATTCAAATCACATTTTAATGTGTTACTTTCCAGGTATTAATGAATATAAAATTAATGGAATATATTTTGAATACATGGTGTGGGCCAAATGTTAGATTGACATGAATTAATACTGTAATAAATAAAGGAGAAACTTAAGCCTATGCCTTGCATTGTGCTGTACGTCCTGCCTCCAGATGATCCTTTTAGAAGCCACCATTGGACCCATGACATCAGCTGAAAACTCTCTCCAGTGGCTTTAGAAGAGACCACACGATGCATCCTTGAGACTTCTTAATAGTCAGAAGCAAGAAATTAAGAGGTAACTTTAAATATTACCTCACTCAGCTGACAAAAAACAAACTTAGATACTTGGTTTAGTGATTAATCAAAGGTATCTGACTGGCAGGCAGGTTTTAGGCCAAGATATCTTTCTTTTCTAAATGACAAAAATAGAGTGACGTAAAATAACTGCTTCTTAAATTATCTTGAATGTCTTTTCCAATTATTTTATGAAATGTTACTAGATTTTTATTGTCCCAGAGCAAGCAAGCTCCACTTATTAAAAAATAAAAATGATGTGTTGGAAATATAATTAAATATGCTTTGTACATTATTTTTAACAGAATATTGTGAATATATCTATCTCTCATTTTAATTGTTATTTCACAATAATCAGAGCATAACAGTCTAATTAATTTCTCATATGCTTTTATGTGCATAATTTTGTTAATGATTTTTTATTTGATATTAAAAATACAACATAAAACACCTTTCAAAAGAATAACATAAAATTTTTCATGCAATCTGAATAAACTATGCAATGTTTAGCATATTTGAAAGTACAATTTTGTCATACAACACAAAACAACTAAGATAATAGATTTTGTGAGATATTTTAAATGAAAATTTTAGATTCTTTATTACAGGCAGTAACTGTGCAAAGCAATTTACAGAATTAATTTTTTCCTTTAAGTTATCTTAAAATTAAGTACAACTGTTGTGCCTACTTTCTTTAAATTTGGTGCAAGGAAACACAGCCTTAGTCAGCTTGGAGCTGAATATATATTATTGTTAAACAAATGTTGCAAGAGTTAATTTTATTTGTTTAAATCCGATGGTTAACAATTACTTAGTACAAGTATTGCAATTTAAAGCATTCCCAGTGAACAAACATAATTATTCTTCATAGTTCTGTTTTCTATGTTTAAGTTTCTCTTTGTTCTAATTTTCTCGTGCTTTCTATATTGAATGTTATACTAAATATATTCTTAGCTCACAAACAATTCCTTTATTGAATATTTCTGCTTGACTTATAATCTATTCAAGAGTGGAAGCTAAGGATCAAGACAGGGTTGACTGACTTTCTTCCAGAATGAGAAAAGGAAAAAAAATTCAATACAAACTTAGTCACTCAAAATACTATGGATTTATGTTCTTTTTAAATCTTGGAAAGAGATGAATTCCATGCAGCATCCCTGGACAGTGTTTGTCTGCAATTTGGACATGGTGCAGATATGAAATACTTTTCTTTAGATGGCAGGGCTTGACTGGAAACATTATATCTGCCAACTCTCAATCAACCACAGACTTTTATTAAATTTGAAAATTAAACAGGTCCCTTCCTTCTTGCTTTCTATTTTCTTTTCTTTCTGTTAACTACTTGCCAATTTCTCTGCAAAATGATTCACCATCAAAAGATCTACCTGGAAAAGAACAAAGAAAAATCAATCATTTTGAATTCTGTTAATATACCATGTAAAAGGGATTTAGTTAGATAAAAAAAAATGTTTTTCACAAGACCCACAGATTTTTCAAAGAAAATTTTGTCATTTGCTGGGGAGTACCTAGTTCAGGGGAAAAAATCTTATGTTTGAGGTTCTGGAATTTTCTTAAATTCAAAATACCAGTCAATATTAAGTGACAACATAGAATATTTGTGACTTGGTGGAAGTAAGTGTAGTCTTTCAAGTGTAGACCATATTTTTTCTATAACCTAATAGATACTACTTGTAATATTTTACTTTTTTCTTCTTCAATAGAATAATTTTTGTCAGAAATGAAGTTTTATGTATCTATTGCTTTCCAGAAATTTGACAAGGGTACTATCATAGCAAAGTTTCCATTGTGCAGAAATTTTAAAGTACATTTTCCAAAAGAACACAATGTTTAGAAACAAAATACACAGTAAGAAGTCTTATTAAAGTGTCTCGGTGAAACTTAGTTGTTTTCTTCCCAAGGAACTGTCTATAAAGAAACTAGGTTACATATTCTGCCATTAATTTTTTTTTCTAACTAATAAAACAACTTCTTTCCTCTTCTCAGAAGGGGTCAAGAGTAACCAGTAGACTTTCCAAGTTTTAGAAGAGTCAAAGTATTTTTAGGTTAATGCCATGTGAGATGTATCAATGAACAAAGAAAAGTCCAGTTTATAATGCTTTGCATAAATGTTTAGCCAAGAGACCTGTGTAATGTCACATGTTTTGATGCAAATGTTTAGTACTTGCATTAGTCACTATTCTGTTATTGAGAGAATACATCTGATGTACACAATTTACAGGAGAACTGGTTTATTTTGCTCATAGTTTCAGGGGATTCAGTCTGTGTCTCCAGGGCAGAAACAACAGGGCAGAAGGGCATGGTCAAGAAAAGCTTCTTAATTCATGGCACCCAAGAAAAAGACCATAAGTAAAAGCCCAAAAAGAGAGGATCAGAGACTAGATAGAGTCCCTGAGGACTACAGTCCACACTCCCATGACCTAACTAGGCACCCAGACGTGTGCTTTACTGACCTCCTAGGCAGCTCACAATCTGGTTAATCATGTTGGTAAACCAGATTAACCGTAAAAGCATCTACATCTCCTGCCTGGAAAGGTGTTAAGCACTGTGGTGATATTAAAAGCAAACTAAGGAAAAAAACTTACATTCTATTGAAATACTATTGAAATCACCTAAAAATATAATCTAATCAAGCCACTCAGGAATTTGAAAGGGGAAAAGCTCCAGCCAGGCGTGGTGGTGCATGCTTATAATCCCAGCACCCAGGAGGCTGAGGCAAGGAAGATTGCTAAAAGGTGGAGACCAGCCTCGGCTACATAGTGAGTTCAGAGCAAGACTGTATCTCAGAATAAAAGAAAAAGAAAAGACAAAAAAGAGAGAGAAAAGAAAGAGAGAAAGAAAGAGAGAAGAAAGAAAGAAAGAAAGAGAGAGAGAGAGAGAGAGAAAGAAAGAAAGAAAGAAAGAAAGAAAGAAAGAAAGAAAGAAAGAAAGAAAGAAAGAAAGAAAAAGAAAAGGGGAAAAATTCTGACTTTTAAGAAGGACATGTCAAAGAATAACACTACTAAGAATCTCCATTACATCCCACACAGCACTCACATTTCACAGGCTTTCAAAAAGTGTTATTGCATGAATGAGTAAAGGAAAGAGCAGGATGGGTAACACAATCTATATAATTTATCATATAAACTGGAACTGGAGTGTAAGAGCTTACATGAACCTGGTGAGAAGTTTTCTTCTGCAATCTACAGGCAAGTAAGGATTGCCTAGGTCTTATGAAGGCAATAGAATTCAGACCAATATCAGAGACAAATTTAGGCCACTCTTAGAGTGCCCTGGTCAATTGCCTGTGAAAGACTAATGGTGCGAACATAGGAATATGGAAGTCTGAATTAGCCTCACAGTCGTCAATGTCCCACCTTAAAACACTTAAAGGATTTTAAAGGTGTCATAGGTTAGGAAGCAGAAAATGGAACATGTCTGGAATTCAGTATGTGGAGTTTCATGACCTTGCTCCAATATGTAATCCTTCTGGTTTGTTTCTTAACACAATCTTTCTCTCTTCCTTTTCTGTTTCTCTGCTTCTTCCCCCCATCCCCATGCCCTTTACACAAGAGAAAGGAAAATTTAAACTTACACATTTTTAAAACAGTTTCTTCTGACAGTAATGTTTAAGTGACTGCTATATATAAAAGCATAATCAGGCGTCTTTTGTTTTGCCTAACTACAGATAAGAAAAACATTCCATGCGATGCAAGTAGTTCAGTCTGCTCCAAGTTCTAGGAAAGCTATTTATTTAAAAACCACATGTCCTGTCTTCAGAGGAGAAGCACCGTGTAGTTACAGTCTCCCGGTGGAATGCAGACCATCTGGGACCCAGGCCACATGCCACACCCTTTAGGACCTCCCTGACAGGAAGACAGGGCACATGACAGTGGACTTCTCTTCCTCAGAGGCAGGGGACATGAATTTCCCAGTGGAATTCTTCAATTAGTTGGCTTTGTCTGGCCCCTTCTTCACAGAGGATGAAACAACAATAACAAAGATGCACAAGACTGCTAGCACCTGCAAGCTTCATGTGCTGAGTCTGAGAAAAACAGAGGCACTGAAAGTCCCCAAAACACGTGGAGATGACACAATACTGGGAAGCCAAGAGATCTGGACGAAAGGAAGTGTTTCCAATAGCTTCAATGCTTAGATAAACTGTACTTACGGAGAAAAGAAAGAGCTGAAAGTGTACTTAATTCTCATTGCAGAGTTGTCCTGACACAGTAAATTGCTTCATGCTACGGGGGCACTGCAGGAGTAATTCTGGTAGGTAACTTCGGTGTATTTTAAATTCTCTCTTTAAATAATTATCTGTATACAAATGACTCAGACAAAATTAAGTTGAACTTAAAATATCTGGCTAGATGTTATATTTACTAGTATCCTAAATCATTCAGAAAAAATATTATTTCTGAGATTTTCTTTTCCAATAAAATAGTACTTAATCTCAATACATGTAAAATTTGATTTTTTTATTGTAAATATTTACAACCATTTTAAGGTAACTTCTATTAGCTCAAACCAATAAAATTTCAGTCTGTTATTAAGGAGAGTGACTTGAAAATTCCTTCTGGAGAAAGCAACTTACAAAAGAAGAGGTACTCGTATATCATAGAAAATAGCAGATATAAGGCCTTGCTTTTGGCTAAAGGAGCATAGTTTTGTGTTACTGTCATCTAGAGATGACTTGGGTCTGTTTACAAAGTGAAAAGCAGTGCACCAAGTTTCTCTTTAAAATAAACACATTGTCCCCCTGCCTCCACCTCTACATGTGTCTAGATCCCCCCAACCAAAGGCCTCATGCAATCATAGGTGGAATTTTCTAGAGGTGATGGATCTAGAATGTGTGATACTGGGATTAAAGGGGTGTGATTCCTAAATTAGTCCACTGAATGGTTTGGCACCCGCCACAAGCTAGGTAGCCTAGATAGAATAACTATAAAGGGTGCAGAAAGAAGCTGCTATTATTTGCTATTGGCCACTTTCTTGCTTGCTTTGCTACCATCTGCCCACCATCAACTGTTTCTCCTTTGTGATGCCTATTGGCCATGCCACCCTGTCTTGGACAATTATGGACTGAAACTCCAACAAACTGTGAGCTAAATAAACATTTCTCTTTTAAGTTTGAGTGTCAGATATGTTGTCTTAGCAATGACACAAGTAACAAAGACAAAATTTATATATTTTTTCATTTCTGTGGCTTTGTTTTGTTTTGTTTTGTTTTGCCTTGATGGGGATTGAACCCATGCTCTTCTCATGCATTTGCTGGGCAAGCATTCTACCACTAAGCAATATTCCCAGCCTAACACACGTATTTTATTCATATATTTTATGTATTTTTACTTTTTTAATCATAATTTCAATAAACAGTGCTCAATATAAAACTGGCATAACACAACCGTCCATATAAAAAGACAGTAAAATATTTGAAAACTATTATCAATAAACAAACACAGATAAATCTGAGGAAATATCTATTTGGAAATCTCACAGTGTTAAATACATGCATATTTACTGCACTTGTCATTATAGGTACATGGGCTGACAGAAAGCCTGATGGAATTACAACTGAAGAAAATATACTTTGTGAACTGTTTTCATATCATTCAATATTTTTCATATCTATAAATACAGAACTGCCTTGCTCATATTGCTGTTTCATTACACACATGCCAGTTCTCCCAAACTTTTGCTACCATGGGGTATTCATCTTTTTCCCATTTGGTACAATATGATATTTCATATTTTATTGCACTTCTCTGAATTTAGTCAAATTTTTTAAATGTCAATGACTACTTGCACCTACCTTTTAGAAAATTATCTGTTCAAGCTCTTGATATTTTATTCTATTTAGCTGTATGCTATGTTCTTAATGATCTCTTAAGGCTATTTTTGTGTTTTTAACATTAAATTCCTTATATCCCATGTTCTACAAATAATATTCCTAGATTTTCATTCACTTTGTAAAAATAATTGCATGGTGTGAATATGAACAATAATATTTGCGTGAGTGATATTTCCATTTTGAATCATGAGTTCATTATAGATCGCTACTTGGTATTTAATGTGTATTCTATATGGACAATATATCCTATATTTTGGTGGGCAAGGAACAGTGTCTATTAATTTAGTATTATAAAACACTGTATATTTAAGGAAGGATAAGGAAGAGACAGAGTGAAAAGAGAAAAAGCTACCCAGAATTTTTCCCAAATTGCATGCTTCTTGAATTGTTATTACTAATCAAGCACAAGGCCTGTTAATAAGCATCTAGCTTAGAACCAGAAAATTTGGTCACTTGCTACCAACCCTATTCTGTTTTCAATAGTGTACAAGCTCTCAGTTACAATATGCATCACACTAGCAACAAGCTGTAAATAGCTGTCACCATAGAACATGTAATCCCGGATAGAAGTTTTAATAGATAGAATGAAGCACAAATCAGAAGGCTGATTTATTCATACAGTTAGTACCAGAGTAAAAAAAAATAAAATACCTACTGTAATATAAGATATCAGAAAATGTTCATTATGACATTATCTGCAACTGTTAATTTATTTATATAATCAGCAATAGTTTATTAATATTATATTAGCACATAGTATTTTAAATGTGAAATAGTCAAAGAATTTAAAGTTTTTGCACAAAATTATGATACATTTTGTGTAAAATTGAAATATAAACGTGATTATAAGGTTGCAGTTTTGAAAGGCCATCAAAAATTCAGAGGTTTTTTATATTTCTACTGTGTTTATTTTTTGTATTTCTTATATAAATTATATTACAATTTATTTTTTGTGTCCACAAATACTGGCTGGTGAACCTTAAAATGACATGCTGGTACTTGGAAATTACCTGAAATTTTTCAATTCTTCTGATAGAGACTGTAACAAACAACAAAATGGTCAAAAGTAAAGCACCTAGAGCATTCTAGAATAGGAAAATCTTCGATGTCCTGTTTCTACGTGATGGAGAATTGGCACACACTTGTTATATTTCTGAGTATCTGCAGGGACTCTTTTGTCTTGGAGTACACTAACTCCATTTGTTTCAAATGTTCTCTAGTTTTAGGGAAACTTCAACTCTACTGGCTAAATAAAAATGTAAGATGATTTCTCAGTTCATATAACAAAAATAATGTGTGCTGTCCCAAGTTCAGGTGTTCTGGGCTTTGAAAAACTATGTAGTAAATTTGATAATTAACTTTTGGATAAGGAAGCACACAGGATACAGAACACATTTCAGGAAGAAAAAAGGACATGGGGTGTTAGCTGAGTGGGACGGTTGCCCAGAATATGTCCCCTGCTATAAGATTAGTTTGGGAGTTAGGGATTTACAGTGCTTACCCCCATCTAGAGGAGACTTGGCAATATTCCCTAAACTGCAAAGATAAATTGGTGGGAGTGAAAGAAGTTAGGAGAGGCCAGGGGCTCCTGGAAAACAGGCTTTCCTGTCACTAAGCTGAGATGTTGTAAAGAGTTCTGTAGTGAGCCGAGGTTCTACCTGGGCACAGAAAGTATCTACATGTTAAGAGCTAACAACAACTGACCTAATGGTCAGGTGGAGACTCATCATGTGAGTCTGCCTTGGGAAGCAGGGGAGGTGGTACTGTCACTTGGCCTCCTGCCAAGGCGCTCCGTGACACATGGCCTCTCACAGTGTCTTGTGTCTAGCAGGCTCTTGAGAGTAAGACACAATGATGCTGATGACGAAGGTAATAAATGAGGACAATGGTGAAATTTGGAAATTATTTAGAAGGTCATTGCAAGAGGCAGGAAGGATTAATCCTTCTACAAAACTGGCTTGAATACATGAATACATGTGGGATAGATGTGAAACACTGATGGGGAATTGTAATGTATGTTTCTCAAAAAGAAATCCACCAGAATTAATGTTCATTCAAGAACCCACTAAAACAAGAAAAGACTGTAACACTGAGAAGCAGTTTCTGAAAACTGCTATAAAATTAAAATGCTTGCATTCCTAAAGGGAATTCTTTATATTAACCAAAATGAAGCAGTCCTTATGTCTTGCCTGGAAATTCCTTGCTGTTTTCCCCAGATACCATTTTTAAAGTCTTATTTTTCCATCTGTTGTCTTATCCTTCTTTACTATGACAGAATATTCCAATTCAAAATATATCATTAGTGGGCTAATTTTCAATATTTTAATAGCACAATATAGCTTATTATAGTAAAACATACACAGCATCAACTTAGTATTGAATCTTGGACCTTGCTCTACAGACAGTCAACTCAACATGTCACTCCAGCAAATGCTGAGCCCCAAACCACACAGCACTAAACGCCAGACCCAGCGTAGACAAAGTTTACATGCTGACACCTGAAAAAGTCCCCATTGCACAATTCCAAAGAGCCCTTGATGTTGTAACCATGACCAGCACAGATGTGCACAGTTGTAAAGACACATCATAGGAGCTGATACGTTCTCCCACACATCACCCACTGAAGGTAGATCTCAGCTTGAGACCTTCATGTCTTTCTAAGGCTGCCAGACATAGAATACCAGTTAAAATATAGAATTCCAGTTAAAATACAGAATACCAGTTAAATTTGAATTTCATATAAATAAGATATTTTACAACAATATCCCCATGGAATAGTTGGGTCATATTCATACTAACAATATTACCAAAATTTTTGTTAATTATTTGAAAATCAAATTTCACTTAGCGTTTTGTGTTCTTTTTTCTTTCCTGAATCCGATTATTACAAAATGTAAAATAGCTGTCTCAACTATTTTCTTATCTCACTTGTTTTCTTTACACTTATGCTGTATAGTACTCTATTAATCCATCTTTTACCAAGTTATTATCTGGGTTCTAGAACTGAAATATTAATTCTATGGAAGTAAAAATGTTCCCACTTTGTCTTTCACTGCAACTCAAACACCTAGAGAAATACACAGTACACAGCAGTTGTTGGCTATGTATTGAATATATTCATTGCATGAATGAATGAATAGAACATCTATTTCAAAAATATGCTGCTTGTCTCTCAAAATATTCATATGTATAACTAAATCTATACTATTTGTGATTTGTCATGTTTTTTCTAATTAGATTGAACCTTTCTATACATATGGATGACAGTAATATTTCTTAAGTACTTATTATGTGTTTACATGGTAAGTCATGTACACTTAATACTCGTGATTAAGTGCAATTTTTACTTTCAGCTTGACAATCAGGAAATAGAAGCTTAGGAAATAAACATGTTTAAATACATATAAACCAAATATTCAGTAGATCTTGAGCCTTCATTTAAAACTACCCACGTGGCAAAGCATTTCTCAGTGTGAAGTTTATGTATTAGCTTACGTAATAGAAAGTCAAAAGATATGCAGGCAATGTCTCTGCATTTTTTCATTTTATTAAAATCTATTTTTATAAATCCTAGTATGTTGGCAAAAAGTAATGAAGAAAAATTGCTAGCAAAATAACCTATTTAATCTTTGCTGACAGATTAGAAACAATTTAACATTACATTTTCCAGAGATAAAAGTGTATAACTTTTAATTAGTTTTATGCACAAATTATAAATATAAAATATTGTGCTAACAGTACAAATTCCCCAAGAGTTTTCATTCTAGATTCACTAATGAAATTCTACATAAATTCAAGGAAAAGGAGAAGAACGTGCAGCACTATGTTTTCTTAGGTTATTCAATCTCCTACAGGCTTCCAAAGAAACCAAGCAACCAAAATGAAACACAACTTCCTGTCCCAAGAGCTTTACTTGCTCCTTTTCCTGCCTCCATTCCCTCTACCTTCCTTTCCTCCAGTGCGTTTGACTTTCCTTCTTTTTCCTTTAACCCACAGGCACTTTTGAAATAGTCTCAGATGGAAGGGTGATATCAGAAATGTAGAACTCTCTCTCCACTTGGGTCTGGCAGATTTTCAACACACACACACAATTAAGGGGCTCTCCTTGCAGAAAACACTGATGTATTTGTTTTCCTGATGGTCACCATCAGTGGTGGACACAAACAACTAGGAAATAATAGAATAATTGGCAATTATTGGATCTTCCTATCCCTCTAGCTGTAAGATTTTCCCAAATGAAGAAAGTCCAAGTAGAATATTCATTTTACTCTGGGGAAGATAAAAACCATTTCAAAGATATAAATCTAGTCAAGTTATAGTTACTTGGAAAGAAACATATGAAGCATAATCTAAATATGTGGTGAATATTTAAATTTTAAAAACTTGTTGCAATGAAATACATGCTGCCATTAATTCCCCTCAGAATACTCCCCCTATGCTTTAAACAGACTTCTCCCATTGCTTTTGCCACTTTCTGCAGTTCTGGTACTCTTCTTTTGTATCATTAGTTGCCCTGTCCTGGATGCCTTGATGTCCTGAATTAATTCAATACACTTCACTTTCCTGGTTATTTTGGCTTTAGGGAACAGTGAGAAGTCACATAGTGCTGGATTGGGGGACTGTGTTGGGTAAGGACGCACCACCACCTTTTCTACAAGCCTGCCTTCATTCTGAATACTGCTCGGCGGCAACATACACTGTG
>PVJX010017709.1:0-37841 GCA_004027295.1 Dolichotis patagonum | reverse complement strand
ACTCTATGCATGGCTTTATACTATTGTGTTATGTTTGATATTATTGTATTTGAAACTATGCTCAACTATAGCAGAGTAAGAGATATGGTGTTAGCTACTGTTGATGTCCAGTTGACTTAATGTAAAGTACTGTGTTGCCTATGTTGTCCTGTTCTGATCTGCTCTGTACTGCCCCCTTTTGTTTTATTCTCTTTCACATTAAAAAAAAAAAAGAAAAAAAAAAAGCAAAAGACCATTGGGGCTGTTTCCCTAATGCTTCGTGGTGTCTCCTCTCCAAAGGAAGGACATTCCTATCCATAACCAAGTGCATGGGAAAGAAATGAGCATTCATAGCATTTTTCTTTTGCTGGACCTGCTTGGTTTTACTCTCTCAGAATCATAGCCCAGTTCTAAATCCCAAAGGCAGATCAGAGATGCTGCTTGATTTCCCTTTCTGTATCACAGAAGAGCATAGAATGGGGTTCTGGGAAAGGCACATCTGTCCTGACAACTCAGACTCTCCTCCAGAGAATTGTCCCAAGGTTGTGCCAGGGAAAGTGAAGAAGAGGATGAGTATTGGAGAAGCCATTCATGTCTCACACTTTCTAATTCCGCCATATGGGCAACAAAGGTGTTGTTTTGATTTTCATCAGTGTGACTCCTTTGTCATTCCTCAACTGGCTCCAAATGATGAGTGAAGAACAGAGTGTGACTCCTTGTTTGCCTATAAATGCTCAGCACAATTTCCATATAACTACACATAATTTCATCAAACTCACACGCCTAGCAAGCAGGTAGCCACATTTCCCCAATCCCCTCCCTGCTGAAATGAAATGAGTACCAGGAAACAATCTTGGAAACTCAAGTGTATTATTTGGACAGTGAGATAAAGTGTTTGAAGTGAAGACTAACCCAGAAAATCAGTACAAGTGTAGTTCATCTGTTATTTTAAAAGTAGCTCTAATCTTGATTTATGTAAGTTTAATTATTATGAGTTATTTAACATTCTTTGGCTTTATTTTCATCTATTGAGAGAGGTTCAAGTCCCTAATGTACAAAACCCCTCTCTCCCAGGGTGAATATTCTCTAGATATTTACACCGGAACTAGTCCACAAACACATGAAACTTTCCCCATATTATCTACTTTAGAGTGACTAATTCTCTACTATTATATTTTCTACCGATCATTTCAGCATTTTACCATAAGATTATGCTTTAAGGTAGTTTCTTCCTAGAAAATACCATCTCATCCTCAGAGAATACAACTCCAAATGATTTGTACTCAAAATATATGAAGAATTTATGCAAACAACTAAGAAAAACAACCCAATGTTTTAACGAGCAAAAGAGGTGAACTGTCCCTTCACAAGAAGGCTACTGAGACAAGAGGCACAAGATAAGACATTCAGTTCATCAAAGAAGTACAAAGTAAAAACATAATGGAATACTACTACATCACAACAAGGATAACCAAACTTTAAAGATGAACAATTCCCTGAGTTGGTGAAGATATGGAACAACTGGAAACCTGAACAATGCTGGTGGCAGTATATACTGGTTTGGGAAAACAGTTTAGCAGCGTCATCTAAATTTAAACCGGCACCTGTCTTACGGCTAGCAACTCCATTACTAGAAAAAAAAGAGTGTACACAAAAGGTGACTGAAACATTTACGTGTGAATACTTAAAATTTTTAATACATACGGCAATAAAAGAAACCTTGCCAAGAACCACAGGATAAGTATATTCAAACTGAGGAGTATTTTGAATGTTTTCCGGGGAGGACTGTCAATGTGTCTTTTAATGTAACAACTTTTTGTAATGCAACAAATGTTACAGCATTTGTTGGTCACCCTAGTTGATCAAACGTTTTTGGAAACTTCTGTCAAATAAAAATATTACAGTGTATCCTTACCCACCTTATTTACCGGATCTGGCACTGTGTGACTTCTGACTCTTTTCCAAAGTCAGAAGGACAATGAAATGTAAACATTTTGAGTTGATTCAGGACATGGAGCCACAGACAGGACAGCATAACTAACAGCACTCATGAAAGAGAACTTCCAGAACTACTTCAGGAAGTGGCAGGATGATGGAATAACTGTGCTCAAAGACAATGGGAAGTGATTAATGACAATGTGTCTTTTACTGTGATAAATCTTTAAAATTTAGATATTCACTGTATTTTTTATCATATCTGTGTGTCCAGCAAATGACATACGTAAGAGTTCCTACAGCAATTTTATTTGTAATAGCTAAGTGAGGGGTAACAACCTAAATGAATGTCAGTGTTATAAAAGGTAAATCATGGTATATTAAAGAGAATACTACATAGAATAATAAAGAATAGGTGACTCCTAAAGGAACAGGGATGAATCTCATACTATACTGGATGAAATTCAAGAGAGTACGTACAGCAACTGTGTGTTTGAACTATAGAGAATGCACTCAGAAGCACAATCAGTGGATTGTGGTAGAAAACAGCGCAGTCGTGGAAATGAAGTGGCGAGCAGGACAAGGCGCCTTCTGGGTTGCCGCACACTCCACATCTTGGCCTGGGTGGTACTTTTAAACAAGTCATTCTGGATGTAAATAGCAAACTGTACACCTGAGATTAGTTGATTTTTACACAATCCATGTGTGTGTTACACCTCAATTAAACAGTAATAAAGCAATGATAAAAGTCCAGCTTCACAAGACAACACTCATGAGAATTAACTAAGAATACCCACAACTCACGGATGTCCTGGGACCGTCTCAAGTTCACTCTACAGTGAAAGCACATCTGCTCGCATTCTTAACCGCACTGCTGACCTTCGGACCCAAAATTTATGAAGCTAAACTTTAGAATTATCTCCTACTTTAGTTGAGGGCTTTCTAAAAACAAGCAAGATGCAATCCAATGTCATTGTGTACTAATGAAGTTACTTAACATTTTCTATCACATGTCTTGATGGAGAGGTATAGTAGAGAATTCTTTAAGGGCTCATGTCAGAAAAGCTGTTTCCCTTGAACAACTTACATTTTTTTTTTTAATCTGATGTATGCTGTTAAGCCCAGACCCAAACTGTAGTGACTGGAATAAAAGGGGAAAAGCTCTCCACGGATTGTTGGTCAGTGGCTTTCCATCTAGCTCTTAAAGCCACACTCTTTTACAACTTTCTGGATTGTTCTTTACTAACTACATTTACCCTGGGCTTTATTTTACTTTCTATCTTTTTCTCTTTTGCTTTCCTTATTATACCTTAGCTCCTTTACTATTTTCCTCCTATCGTACTATTTGTTTTTATACCACATAACAATCACTACAATGCTTTGTTTGAAAACAACATAGAAATTGATTCGTTTAAAAAAAAGGGATGCTTCCATTATATTTAGTTAAATAAAGGGCGACATGATTGCTACATATTATTCTGTTCACTCTCCTTTTCATGTGAGTCTATTTTACATATATAACTGAACCATCAGCTCCTTGGGTCTGGCCCATGTTTGGGTTTTTGAATAGTTTCAGGTAGACAAGTAGGGACATAACAAGTACCATTTGTCTGCTTCTGTGCAATTATAGCTAATGGCAATGAATTCAGAGCATGTGGGTGCAGAACATGAACACATTTTAAAACCATGAAAGAACTCTTGCTCTGGGCCTGCAAAACTTGCACACCATTTGGAAATTGGGTTATTTTAATTATAATGTCATAGACAGATGACATGTATTTTAATCAACTTCAGTTGACAATGCTACAACCACATCATAGTTGATGCTGATTCCAAGCCATCGAAAGAATTGCTTCCAGGTTTTCAGAACTTGCAGCTTAGCGATGACTGTTAAGATCATGGCCTGCTCAGCTGTTTCCTGAGCCCAAACCTTAATGATACAGGCCTTGTCATTAGGCAGGTTTTGAAGACCAAGTTCCTGGGCCAAGTGTGAGCTCTAGGACAGGATCCTAGACCCTGGGGAGCAGACTTCTCCCAGAGGCTACACTTTTCCTAACAATTTCCTAAACTATTGGCAAGAATTGAGCTTCTCTGCCCTTCAGCATAGTCAGCAAACAGCACCAAAGTTTTGCTTGGCACTTCCTTTTGACAACATTTTGCAGTTTACACAGCTGGCCCTCTATTATAAAAGTTGTGGGTGACCTTTAGTACATAATAATGCCTTCAACTTTTGAGAAGCTGGTTGCCATTTTTGCCCACTGACCACAAGACTTCCTGAAGGGAGCTGATTCTCCACCATTAAAACTGACAGACAAGATTTCTTGATTTGCTTAACTACGTAACCATGGGGTAGCCAATGCTGGAATAGTTATTTCAGAATTAAGCCTTATTGGTTTTTTGTACTCATGTTATTCTACTCATAAAATGAATCATAAAGTTTATATTATTTATGTTTTATAGAAATAATTTTAAAAATATATTGTTGACAGATACTTTAAAGATATAAATGTTGAGACTATTAGACATACTATTATCAATATTTAGAAAGAAAAGGTAGAAGTACTTGGAAAAAACTATGAAGATCTGTATATACAAATATATATATTTGAAAGAAAATATTACTGAAGGAGTTTATAAGATAAGCCTACGTTGAGAAACCATTGTGTAATCATATTTTAAAACTTGTTTTAAAAATCACAATAAACAGGTTTAACATCTTTAGGAAATAGGCTGTTAAAGTAAACATCAGGTGAAAAAGAATCCCTAACTTGAAAAATCCGTCTAGTAGAAAGGGTTGCAATGTGTTAAAACTTGGAGACTTTTAGTGAAGGAAGCGACTCAAACTCTGAAGCAGCACTGACCAGGAAAAAAAGGAGACGAGAAAAAGAGAATGACTGGGCTGCGGGAGTTCTGGCTACTTCAGCAGGGTGCCACTGATCCCTTATGGGAGGAGGCTTATAAAGTGAGTCACACTACTGGCATGAGATGAGTGAATAAGTTAATGATTGAAAGAAGAAAGAACTCTAGGTAGCCTCAGTGTACTACTTCTGAAGGAAACCAAAACAGTCATCTGGTCACACCTCTCCATTTTATAGTGAATAAAAAGCACACATGATCGGGCATCTGCACAATCACTGGCAGCAGAAGTAGGGCTAGAATCCAGGACTTCTGCTTCCTAGGTCACCACTTACTGCATCACACTGTGGTCTCTTTTTATTTTTAAAAGAAAGTACTGATACAAAAAAAGCATTATCTGTGGAAGCTGAACTTTGTAGTTATTTGCAGGGCTAGCAAGAAACAACTGATAAGGCTAAGGGGAGAGTTTTTAATCAAGTTCTTATGCGCTGCAGTATGACTCTCCTAAACTTACACGCTGAAGTCTTAACCTCCATGCTACTACTTGGGTCTGAGTGTCTTGCAAAGTCCATGTGTTGAAGGCTTAGTTGCCAGCCTGGGTTGCTACTGGTGGGTAGAAGAATGTTTAAACCTTTATAAACTGTAGAGCCTAAAGGAAGGAAATTAGGTCACTGGGTGGGTGGGAGGCTGTCATTGAAGAGGCTATTGGGAAATCAATCTCTTCCTGTCTTTTTTTCTCTTCTGGCTGCCGTGAGGTGGGTGATATACTCAGTTACACACACCTGCTTCCAGAAGCAATGAGACCAACTTACCATGTACTAAAACTTCTATCTCAGCCACGATAAACTTCTCTCCCTTAAAAATTATTATCTGGAGTATCTGTCACAGTAACTGAAAGATGACATACCTCAGTACTTCATAAATAGGATGTTAAAAAGGTAATGAAGGTTAAATAAAGTCAAATGGGTGGGCCCTCATCAAACAGGACTGAATATAAATAGGGTATTAGAGCATAGATAGCCATAGTGGGAAGCCAAGAAAAGATGCAATAAGGAAGCATCAGAAGAAATCAATCTTTCGTATATCTTGATTTGGTTTTCTCACATCCAGAATTAAAAGAAAGTAAATTCTATTGCTTATATTACCAGCCTGTATTTTGTTATGGAAGCTGTAGCAAACTAATATACAGGTATTGACAATTACTGCCCTCCAGAGTCACATTAAAACCCACAATCCTAAATTTACTTAAGTAGTAGTTACTAAAGGAAAATGAAGCTATATGATGAGACACATGCTACTTTCTACGATTAAGTTTACCTAATTAAATGCAGTCAATCATTTTAAACAGTTATTTAAATTTGGGGTCTGTTTTTATGAATGTAAGTGGGCTTATTTTGATTATTGTTGTTTTACATTTTTTCATTTCACAAGCAAAGTTGATTTGACTATATCTAGCATCTAGTTAACATCAGCTGACACTCTGTCAGGAAGGAACAACTGGACGGCATATAGTAAACAGTAACTATCAGCCCTGCAGGAGCTATGATCTTTAAGGTAAGATGGCAAAGGGTTTCAAATCAAGCACAAACCTCATTGGCTATGGTGACTGAAGTGTAATGTTTAAAACTAAATCCAAGATGGAATCTGGCTTCTGTAAAAAGGGTCATACGTACAGGAGGGGTGATGTGCCTCCGAGAATGGGCCATCCAAATGCAGACCTATTAAATAAATACAGTACTAAAATAACTGCAGGTCACTTTTTACATCTACTTATTTTTGAAAACTGTTTTAACAGTGTAATAATGAATGGCAGCAGGACAAGCTAAGAATCCCATCGTAGGCACATGTCGTCCCCTGCTCACAAAATGAGAGCTCTAATAATAAACAAACCGTATTAGCCCTTCTGTCACAGGAACATAATATTCAAAGCTCCCTCCCCAGGTTACCAAAAAAAAAAGGAGAGCTTTCATTTGGCTTACAGTTTCCGAAGATTCAGTCTATGATCAGTTGGCTCCAAGGCAGGAACATCATGTGTAAAGGCAAAGCTGTTCACCTCATGGAGACCAGAACCCAGCAGGGGGGCAGAGCCAGAAGGAGATAAGCTTTTCAGAGGGGCACCCTCCATGACCGACCTTGAACTGGTTCCCACCTCCTAATGGCATATTCAGCTACGAATATTCATGAATTAGTCCACTAATGATTACACCACTCCTATGATTCAATCACCTTTCCGAAAGTCTCTTAACCTAGTAAAGTTAACAAGCTTAACAAACATTACTGTATATATATTTGTCCTTTAGGAACAAGTGCATCTCTTCCTCTCTCACTATCTCGTCCTTTCACCCTTTCGCCAGCCTCACTGCCCCACTTCCACAGCTGAAGCATGCTCTTACCAATTAAAACACCTGCAGTTATGTCATTACGGTTTATCAAGCAGACAGCAATATAACAACCATGAGGGTAAAAGGGTAAAACTGTGCTCAAGGAGTCTGGACTTAGAGACGTACCTTCTCCACTGCACATAAGGACCAAGGGGAGACCCAGGCATGGTGATGCACACCTGTAATCTCAGCACTCGGGGCAGCTGAGGGAGGAAGATGAAAAGCTTGAGCCACACAGGGGCAACTTAGTAACTTAGCTTGACCCTTTTGGGGGAATTGGAGATATATTTCAGTGTGCAGGCCCTAGATTCAATCCCCAGTACCACAAAACAAGCAAGACAAAACAAAACAAAACAAAATGCATCAAGGGGAATTAACTACTTAGAAAACTCCGTCAGATGGGTTTTCTGAAATCTTTCTTATGCAACCTCACATGTAAATATCACTTTATTTCCTTTATGCATCAAGAAAAATTGTTCTTTCTTTGGAACATTTAAATAGTGTTAATTTCATTGTATACTGTACATTATGCTTTTCAAATGAAACTACATAGTGAAAAACTGGATTATTTCAAAAGGCCCTTTTGCTTGTTAACATACAATGCCAGCATTCTGGAAGACTAACACAGAAAGATTATGCATTTGAGTGCAACATGGGTAATTTTGCAAGACTGTCTCAAAACAAAAATACTTTTTAAGTGCCAGGCATGAAGCTCAGTGAAAAAGCCCTGGGTTCACTTCTTAGTACTGGAAAAAAAACAAAACATTTTTTGGTCTACAAAGGATTTGATTATATCAATTATGGGGAATTTCAAAATAAAATTCAATTTTAACATTAAGTTTTATTACAAATTATCATTAGCATGTTGAGGTATAATTGTTGCTCATAAAATTACATATCTTGATTTTGCAGACCTAAAATTGCATAGTATTTCACTTTATAGATGCATATATAGCCTAGAAAAACAAAATTGTAAGAAAATATTAAAAGTATAAAATATGTTGGTACCTTACAAATAGAAATTCTTCATGCTGATACAATATTAATGTACTTAAAATTTCATTTTACTTATTTAGATTATGCATCTTTTCCTCCATCTAACCAACCTATTGACTTAGGCAATTTCAACAATGTAGCAATAATAGTATATTAATTAAATAATGATACAATGAACAGTAGATTATTAAGATAAATTCTTTTTATTTATGTATTCAAATTCCACTTGTGGTCTTAGCAATGTATCTTCTAGCCAAAATTGTAATTCTTTCAAGTATAGCACAGAGGCAAAACAATTTTAAGGAAAGTAGACCAATAACTTCAATCACCATATAACATTTGCGAATAATTTCCTCGGTCTCAAAAGTGCAAGAAAAATGCTGTGCATTTGAAATCTGGTGAAAGGCAAATGAAGACAAGGCCTAGAGCAAGGTTTACATGCCAAGGGTTAGAAAAGAAACAAATATGCAGCTGCTTTAAGTCAAGCATTTATAATCTAAAATATGTAGAAGGAAAACATTCTGTAAATAACAGAATTAAGCATGAGAAGCACATATGTGAACATTTTAATCCAAATTCAATAAAATATTCATTAAACAAGTTAACAGACAAAAATCAAGTTTTCAGTTTTAAAACTTGTGTAAGGTTCATGCTTTTTCTTAAGGCCAAAGGCAAGATGGTACTATTTACAAACATGGAGACAGAAAACTACTAAGTAGTTAATGAACATTTTTGGTACTTTTGATAGACTTCACTTTGGCAAACCACCAATTTGAGGGCTTATGACCTTGCAAAATTTTTTTAAGAAAAGGAAGTTGTGAAAAGCAAATCCACACATTAGTAAGCTAAACATTAGTCATTCTCTAAAATTTACTGCTACAAAAGATCATTCTTTCTTGCAATAAAATGCTTGAAATCTTTAGAATTGCTGCCATAGCACTCTGTGATTATTTCTTCCAAAATAAAAAGAACAGTAAATGAACTGTGGCAATAGCCATAATTTGATGTGAAACTTAGTTTAAGAATTCAATAAAACTTAATTCTAGAAATTATTGGAACAACTAGCATCTTAATAGTGAGTTTTAAATCAACATTCTATGGTGCTTGCATTTTCTTCCCTTACCAATATAATTAACTCCCAACAAATTCATTCTCTGTCTCTGTCTTTGTATCTGTCTCTCTATCTCTCTCTGTGTCTCTGTTGCTTTCTCTCTCTTATACACGCGTGCGCGCGCACACACACACACACACACAGAGCAATGGTGCACTGTTTTACAACAGGCTCATTCTGATAGATGCATTAGGCAACCTTGTCACTGTGTGAACATCATGCTTTCCCTTGGGCATACAACCTCAGTGGGACCACTTTTGTATATAAGGCTCATTGTTGACCTAAATAGATGTCAATTGTGTGGCACATGACTGTATATCATCAATAGACAGTCAGGATTCAACAATTAGCATATATGAATGGCTCCAGGGTGCAAGGGCCCTATCTTATTTGCCCTCCTATGCATCTCAAGAAAGGAAACACCTTGCCAGGAGATTATACTTCTCCTTATGAACTCATAAGGAGAATGGACAGTTTGTTCACTTGATCTTAGATCCTAAAACTAAACTTCTGCTATCTGTGGAAAGAAGATTGCTATTTCTAAGCATGGATTTTATTCAGATACAATTAAAATTCAAATCAAGGTTCTTATATTCTTAAGTCAGATTAACTTTAAAAAGACTCATGAATTAAGACACTGTCTAATTTTTTAAAACATAGTCCAATGAATAATTTTTTTTAAAAAGGCCATAAAACTCTTCTTCCCCTTTCTATTTGCAAAAGTTCTATGTCCATTTTTTCTTCACTCTCTTTTTTAAAAAAGATTCCTTTTCCATCCTTCTCTCCTGCACCTTCTATCCCTTGTTCCCCTTCATATTTAGAAAAGGTCTCTTTGCTTCCTAACCTTTCATTTTGCTCTTTATAGGGAGCAAGAGGATATGGAACATAAAGGGAATATGTTAAATATTCATAGGAAAACAGATTG
This sequence comes from Dolichotis patagonum, assembly GCA_004027295.1. Taxonomy (NCBI): domain Eukaryota; kingdom Metazoa; phylum Chordata; class Mammalia; order Rodentia; family Caviidae; genus Dolichotis; species Dolichotis patagonum. The sequence goes on along the minus strand of PVJX010017709.1, from coordinate 27,658 downwards.
TTCTGTTTCTAATTTAAAATACTTAAGCATGCTATAATTTACAAGTTACTGTTACCAATAAAAAAAATAAGCATTTTTCCATGTTTCAAGCCTATTTATGTCCCTTATTCTGTGAACTAACCTCTGAAATTAAGATTAATCTACATAACACTAATTTAAGAATTACAACAATTTCAAAATGCCACCAAATTTACCTTCTGACTTTGACCACACACTCTTTAGAGGCAAATCTTTTACCACATACTTTCTTTTTACCACAAAAAACACACAACTGTATCAGTCAATTACCACAAATTATCATTGGTTAATTAAATTCTCAAGAGCCAGAAAATAAATCTACTTTGCATTTTTTGCCTATTTCACTTTGCTATCAAGGCAAACTCTCTATGAAAGTGAGGGGAAAAAAGCAGAAAGAGCACTAATTAAAAATCCATTCACCTGATCCCCAAAGCACAATAAACAAAGCAAAAAAATTTTTAAGAGGACTATACAAATGTAAAAAGGTTCTGCATAGCAAAAAAAAAAAAAAAAGAGTAAAATGACAACGTACAAAATGGAAGAAAACATTTGCAAGCTCTCTCTATCTTAAAAGAGTTAATATCCAAACTAAGGACAGAAAATCTCAATAAAAAGAAAAAAATTAAAAATTAACAAAGGACAATTTGTCAATAGAAATTTGCCAATAGAAGCTAACGAGTAAATAAAAAAAATTCCAACATCACTAATTATCAAGAAAATGCAAATAAAAACCACATGAGATGTTGACTAATTCCATTAAGAATGCTTTTACCAAAAGCATAAAAGATGACAACGGTTGGCAAACGTGAAGAAAAGGAAACCCTCAGCGCACCGTTGGTGAGAATGGAAATATTGTTAGGAGAAACAATATGAAAATTCCTCAAAAAATTAAAACTACTCCAGCAACCCCACTACCCCACTACTGAATAGATACTAAATGGAAATGAAATCAAAGTGGCAAAAAGACTTCTGCATTCCCACACTTATTTCTGCACCCTTCACAACGGTCAAGAAATGAAGCCAACCAAAGTGTCATCAATGAATGAATGGATAAAGAAAACGTAGTGCTATATATAAAACAACGGAATAGAATTCAGTCATTAAAAAAATAACAAGGAAATGTTTTCCTTTTGACTACATGGGTTAACCTGGAGGACATTATGCTAAGTGAAATAAGGCAGGAACAGAAAAATAAACACCTTATGAAATCATTCACATGTGCAGTCTAAAAACAGCTGATTTTATAGAAACAGAATAGAATGGTGGTTGGACCAGAAGGAATCGTGGAAATGTTGATAAAATGATACAAAACTTCAGTTAGATAGAAGAAATAAGTTCAAGAGACCTGCTGTACAATGTCGTAACTATAGTTAACAATATACTGTATTTTAAAAAATGCTAAGAAAGTATTGCCACAAAATGAGAAACATGAAGTAATGCATATACTAATTAGTTAGTCAATCCATAGTTTGCATATACTTTACAACAGTCTGTTGTGCACAACAAATACATATAATTTTATTGTTAATTTTAAATTAAGAAATCTAATCACATTGTCCATCAGAGAGCCACTGCATATTGACATAAAAGTATTTTCTTAATTAGAGTAGAATTATGTTTTTAGGCTTTTCATTTTCCTATTGATTTATCTGATCTCAGAACTCTTCTGAACACTAACATTTTCACATAAACTAAGAGGGTGGGTAAAAAAAAGAACTGGCACAGGAGACCATGACAACATCCATCCCAAGAACATCAATCAGTCAGTGGACATAATGTTCACAAGCACTAACTACTGAATATCCTTTTTCCAGACCACAAGGCTGGACAAGCCCAACTCAGGATCTCTCCGCACATATGAGAACCATATGAAGGATCAGAGAGGACCTTCAGGGTCTCTTCTGCAGCCAGACAATCAATGTATAAAGCTATTAGGTCTGTGTAATCTATGTTTATTGTAAAATGTAATGACAGAACTCTGGCAGTTCACTTCAGTGAAGTTACTGGCAACTACACTGGCATCTTGAGCAGAGCTACAAAATGAATTAAAAAATGAATCTTTCTTTGGACTTCATGATTCCATCATTTTCATATCACTACTGAGTCATGCACTGGGAATGTCCTTCCGAAGAAACCACCCAATATCCTCCCAAATAGGAACCAGGTAAAGGTGGCTCCACAAGTTTCAACAAAACAAAGTGTCCTCATATTTTTCAGCACAAGACAGAACATCGTTCCAAAGTACTGGGGTACTAAATCAAACAGGGTGTAATGGTGGGGGCTTTGGCTAACCCCTCTGCTTAAGAGTTTCCCTCACCCCTAAATAACACATACAAGGAGATACACATATTTTTAAACTCAGCTTCCTGATGAAAGCAGACTCAAATCAAGTCTCATCATTGAAGCTAGACTCATACCAAATCAAACTTCAATGATATACCCTTGATATACCTTCAGTTTTGTACCATACTGAGCATATTCTCCATGGGAATATATAACACTAGGTTGCTTAGCCTGTGCCACATAATGCCCTAAATGCCTAGGTACCATTATCCCTTAAAAGTGCAGACACTGAGACACAGGGTTGCCACTTACCTTTCTAAAGACAGCTCAGCTTCTCAGGACTAAATGTAGTCTGATTCCAAGGCTGGCTCAGAACCACTATGTTACTCTGAGCAAATAAAAATGAGTAAGATAATGTCTCTATCCACTGAGAGATCAGAGATTTTTTGCTAGCTTGTTTATAGCAATAGGAATGTGTCAAAAACTACAGAAGCGTCAATAAACTGCCTAAATGAACTGTTGGCATGACTATGAGTGCAGTAATCTAACTCCATCTGCAATATAACGTATATTGGGATAAGGCGACCAAGTGGCTGGAGAAGATCATACACAAGTCAAGGTAAGCTTCTCAGGCAGAGAACTTTGGAGTTTACGCTGTAGCTTCAACAGAGTTGCCCTTTAGATAGATCACTCTGTCTGGATGCGCCAGATAGCTATGAAAAGGGTGAGAATAGAGCCAAATGGACAATTATGCCAATTACCAAAATAATCCAGCCAGAGAAGTTTAAGGAATGAATTACACTGGACTTGACAGCTGACAGTGAGTGAGGACTAAGATTTGTTTTGCAAGTAAAATTAGGATTTGTTTGATTGGATTAAAAAGGAGGGCAAGGGAGAGCAGTTAAAATTGACTCCCAGAGCTATAACTTGAAGCTGGAATGAAATTAAGGGCTTGGTTCCCAGACTGTGGCACTTTGAGGAGCTGGTGAAACCTTTAAGAGGTGGGGCCTTGCTGGAGGAAGTTAGGTCATGGCAGTGTGCTCCTGATGCGCATGTTGGGATCCTGCATCCTCCTGCACTGTTTAACTCTCAGGTTGTCATGATGCAACAGGCCGCTTCTACCATGTGCTCCTGTCATGACACTGTGCCACCACAGGCCCAAAGCAACTGGGCCAAACAAGCAGGGCTTGAAAGCCTGAAGCCATGACTCAAAACAAAATATTCTTCCTTATAAGATTACTATCCAAGGTATTTGGTGACGGTGACAGGAACGTGCTTCAGAGGAGAAGGGATAGGAAAGAAACACGCCATGAAGTGAATTTCAAGTACTCCATATTGAATGGAATTCTCCATGTTCTTGTACAAAGGTTGCCCAGAAAACATGTGAATTATGTCAGTGTTGCTAGGATCTGAAGATAAAAGTGTGCAAATATCAGTATATGAATAAATCTGTTCTAATACAATGCAGTCCTCTTACAATTTTTTGAAATCTAATTTGAAAGATCAGCTTTTAAATATTAAAAAACAGAAATCAGGCTGTACTTAAAATTTATGCCATCAGCAACTTCCACTTACGATAGCTAACAAATGACTTTATATAGAATTTTCAGAATAATTTTTCTTTGTTTTTTACCCCTTCTTTAAACTGGTTTCTCCTCCAATTTGATTCAAGCATAGCTTGGTCCCTTTGCTCTTAATCTTCTATTAGTGTGTTAAGTTTCCTCCTGTGTAATCTGCCTACTCATTCTAAATTTCTGGAGTACGGTAAAAACCACAACAACAAATAAACAGATCACCTGCCAAATACATGAATTAGTATTTGGGTGAGCCATTAAGCAACTGTTTTAACAAGAAATACATGCCCTTCTTTCAGCCTTGCAATTTCTACAGGTTTGTTCAAATTAAACCTGTGATGCTGATGATAACATGAAGTTTTATATACACACAGACATGCATGCAAAGACAGACATACTAAGTACACAGACAGCTTCATCATGGTTTTATTTATTCTTTTACTTTTTTACTTTTGTTTCTGTTATTACTTTATAAAAGCTAAGGCCTTTGAAGTCAGTATAGAGTTCTCACCTTAGAAGAACCCTCATAATCTTTATATTGCAAACTTAGACAAGCTAACGAGATGTTTGGTGGTGTGCTTTGATGAGGGCTGAGAGATCATGCCAAGAAATCTTGGCCTCAGTGTGTAATTTATTCTTACATTCTCACCATGGCCTCAACTTGGTGTCAAGCCCTAGAAGGTCATGATTAAAATGTAAATATATTATCAGGAGCGACGATTCATCCTGCATTATATTCACTAGAGTACCAGAATGATTATATTAGCTTCTGAGTCACTTGATAAGGTTTCATGATAATAGCTTGGGATATGAAACTTGGGTGGTAAGACAGAAAGAACAGTCCACAATATGAAGCAAGGTCTAGGATAAAAGGAAAGTAGGATCCCTTGGGGAGAAAGATGTCAAAAGCCAAAGGAATAAACAAATCTGCTTAGAGAAATCTTGCACCAATGATGAAAAAGTGCTTTCACTTTTGAGTCTCTGTTTTTGAGATGATTTAAAACATAGTCATTATTTGCCTGAAATCCTGCAGGAAACTTTGAATTATATAAGTACATCTTGTACTAGTTATCTTAGAAATGTGATTGAGTTGCAATTATGTCAGTAAAGCTCTAACTACCGAAAGAAAATTGTATAGCATCCTCTACCATGCCTGGACAAATTTAGATGATTGAAAGCATAAACCAGGCCATATTTTACACTACATCTATATAAAGAAATCAGGAAAACCCTTAGTTCATGCACACTGGATGCTAAAATAACCGGGACTGTAAAGCAGAAGGAGCACGTTATACAAAGAAAATGGACACTGAAATACAGCAGCAGCCCCTGCCTCAGCTGCCACAGTCAAGATAATGATCCACCGGCAGCGTGGCAAAGCCCCAAATGGTTTTCAAAATCTACTCTCAAGGTCAGTTTTTCTGGAAGTGACAAATACTGTACACTTAACTACTTAAGATAAGAAAGCATTTCACATAATTTTTGAATGGTGGTGAATTGCAGGCTTAATTTGTGGATATGTGCAAATAAGAACAAGCGCTATATCTTGCTTCTTAGTTCTAAGGGTTTTCAGACTCAACAAAATTCCTTTGATTTCAAGGCTTTCTAACAGTAGCCTTAATTTTGTAAGAGGAAGATTGTCCAAGTACCTAATAAAATGCCTAATACAATATCTATATATAGATATATAAATATATTAAGAGCTTGTTAAGTGTATGTTAAACTTTTTTAGAAGTTTTTTATTGGTACATTTTAGGTAATAATGATATCATTCATCATAGGAAATCTGTACCTGTATATTATTTACCTTGCTTCTGTTTTTCCCATTTCCCTCTTTTCCCTTCAATCCCTCTTCTCATTTACAAAGCTTTGTTTCCATTTTTCCATCTATTTTCTTTTTCTTTACTGTCTTTCCCTTCCTTTCCCCTTCCCTCTCATTTGTTCCCCCGTCTGAACCTAAGAAAAGATTTGTTTTAAATGCGTTTCAGAAAATTTTAATCATTAGTGTTTTTCAAACACTGCAGTGTCAGATTATTTCTCTCCCTTTCCGACATTTCATTTGATTAGAGACACAAAGAGACTTGAGGAACTCTGGCATGTCAGATCTATGAGCTATGTGGTATTTCCTTTGCTCAGGTAGTTTGAGGAACTTTGGTGATGGAACAGGAAGAACAAAATAAACCAAAATACAAGGTAAGTTCAGGTGGGGCTAGGCTTTAATTACTTTAATTCACATGGAGTCACTAGTAGGATTACCAGATTTAGTAAAACAAAATATGGATTGCTCAATTAAATTTGAATTTCAAAATAATTTAGTATAATTTATTGCATTTCCCCATGTAATATTTGGGGCATATATCAAAACATTTCATTGTTTCCCAGAAATTTAAATTCAACTAGCCATCCTGTATTATTTGGCAACCCAAATTATTTTGGTAAAATCGCAGATTATAATTTAGAACTTAACACTTTACAGGAAAGATGTGTGATGTATCATTGCAATATGATGACTTTAACTGTTTTAGGAAGATACCTAGAAGCAGAATAGCTCATATAGAGTTCTATCTTTTCCCATTTCCCTCCTTTCCCTTTGATCCTTCTTCTCCTCATTTACAAAACTTTGTTTCCATTTTTCCTTCCATTTTCTTTTTCTTTACTGTCTCTTCCTTCCTTTTTTGAGCAATCTTCATATTTATTCGCCTAATAGGTAGTTGTACCAGTTTACATTTTCACCAACAATGTAGAAGTATTCCCTTTTATATTAAATTATAATTGCTTCTATATATACATGTTTTTCTTACTAAGAGCATACACTCCTTGAGGTCAGCAACGGAATCAGCTCTAGATACTCAGCGACTGGCAGTAAGCCCTGGTTCAAAGTCATCTGTCATTAAATACTTAATAAATCTCTATAAAAATTGGTGAATTGTTTAAAAAGTAGTATTCAAAATGGGAGAGACAGGCTTCAGTACTCTAAAAGAAGTCTAGAATAAAGATCCAACTTGGAGGTCTACAGACTTGGAATACAAAAGCATACTCTTACACAAAATAATCTTTGATGTCACTGATATATATATATATATATATATATATATATATATATATATATACATACATATTCATATGTATCAGCTTTGGTACTAGTAAGATACTTGAGATAGCTAGAGACAATCCTCAGCTTGTTTCCACTTAAGATTTTTCACCTTTAAAACAGTATGAAGGTGATATATATTCAGTAGATGCCGCACTTCACATTTTGAATTTTTCTGTTTTGTCCAGGCTGAAAATATGATTCTATCTGAAGATACCAGGCAGCAGCCACAGCTCCCAGTCAGCCACCAGGCACAATGAGAAATGATGTGTAGTATACTGTGTTGCCAAGCTAGGATGTTTTGTAGGTTAGGTGGATTAAATGCGTTTTCAACTTACGTATTTTTGATTCATGTTGGGTTTATAAAACATAACCCATCACACATCAAGGAGTATCTATACTTCTATGAAAATCCTAGCTTGTGAACAATTAGGCATGCTCATTTTCTCACTCAATCCTCACAGGGTGCTGCTACAGAATCTCATTTTACAAACGGTAAAAAATGAGTCTTACCAAGATTAGTAATGCACCTAATGTTCCCCTTACTAACAGCGAAAACTAAACGAGTCCAGGTGTCTCCAGTTCCAAGCTAGGTGCTAAATTATGCTCTCTGGATCTTTCACTGGTGTTTGTACATTTCCATGACATCTCCAGTTGCTGGACTTTCCAGTGTCCATTACACCTCAGAATAAGAGGGACCTAAAGTATATTGATTATTTTCATAAATAATATGATCATTTCTTGACCTAAATAAAACTTTATTTATGTTGCTTTTCATAAATTTGCCCTTTAGATAATGAATGCATTTAATGTGTCTGTTTCACTCTGCATTTTTTTCTAATTGGGAGACTAATAGTACAGATCACATTTTCATGTATCGTAACTATTAAGACTTTGAATTTAAATTTTAAAACTTTAATACTGTGGAAATGGAATCATTGACTGAATTTTGACTATGAGAAGCCTCTTGGTGGTGCATAGTTTGCATTTAATTGCAAAACAGATTGGACCAGGGATGTAGCTCAGTAGAGTGCTTGCCCAGCATGCATGAGGCCCTGGGTTCAAGCCCTAGTATAGAAGGAGGAGGAGGAGGAGGAGAAGGAGGAGGAGGAGGAGGAGAAGGAGGAGAAGGAGAAGGAGGAGAAGGAGGAGGAGGAGAAGAAGAAGAAGAAGAAGAAGAAGAAGAAGAAGAAGAAGAAGAAGAAGAAGAAGAAGAAGAAGAAGAAGAAGAAGAGGAGGAAGAGCTTAAAAAATCATAGTTAAGTTTTTATACACATTAAATGTCCTATAAAATAGACTTTCTAAAGAAAGAGAGATACATAAAATGTAATAAATTGCATTGGATTTTGTTAGCTACAAATATCCCAGTTTTCAGTTTCAAATTAGTTCTCAAACTTTAATGTACCTCTAAAGACTCTGCTTTGCTAAATCAGGGACAGAATCTATGAATTTCCATTTTAATGACAGAGATAATTTTGACACCCATGGTCCACAGATCTCACTTTAAGCCACATTAATTTTGCCCTTTGCTATGAAGTCTCCCACGAAATAAACAAAATAAAGACTGATGTGGTGGTTCTCAGTTCTAGAGGCACAGCAGAATCACTCGAGCTATTTCTCTCAGTGATTGGCATTATGAGTCAAGGTGGGGAATCACTGGCTCAATACCATGACCAGCAAGTAGATAGTACTGTGACACATTTTGTTGTGTTGCTTGTGGAATAATTCACAAGCCTTACCTTGTGTTTTAAAGTGACACCACCAACATTTTGATTAACTTTCTTCATATTTCATTGCTTAGCAACTTGCTACAGGAATAGGAGATTCTCAGAGTGACTACCCACATAGGAGAAGCCACATTCTCCCTTAGTATCCGAAAGGACTATAAATTTAGGAATGCCTTTATAGCAGCAATCTTTTTCACCTCTGTGCCTTCCACTTTTTTTTTTAATCTAATAGCATTTTGTGGGTGTTACAGAACCCAGTGCAATGAATCCTAAAATACTGGTCACTCAGGTGCATCAGAAACTAGAAAATTAAAGAGTTCATTTGCACAGCCAGCTTTATTACCCCTTCCCCACTCCTCTTTCTACCATTTTATATCAAAGTATGGAGAGCAAGGAAGGAAAAATTTCATTTACTTGCATACAGAGCATCAAAATAGCACCTCTATGATGAAACATGTCAAAAGAACCAAGAAGCAGAAGAATTTTAAAAATTAAAAAGATTAACTTGCAAAGATTTTCAAAGGAGATTAAACTGCAGAAGAACCAGTTCAAGGCTCCATTTTATTTGCAAATTGAGCTGGACAGCATGCCCCTGGTTTTATTTGACTGTTTATCTCAGTGTGTACAGTACTTTATTTTCCTGTGAGACAAGATGTGTATCCTTAACCCTTACTACAAGAGGGCAAGCATTGTGGTGTTTTTCATGCCAATTACTCTTATTACATAATTTTGCAATTCAATTATATTGCATAAGATGCACTTCAGGCATGGGAAGGGTTGATTGTTGTTTAAAACCTGATCTTGGGGCTTTGACAAAGGTCTTGATAAAGGAAGCTTAAGGTGTTTTCCACAAATGTATGCCAGTATAAATTCCAAATGGATCAAGGACTCAAATGTAAAAAATAAATTCATGGAAGTATCAGCGAAAACCACTGTTGGTAATTGTATTATAACTTTCAAATGCTTCCTTATCAGTCAGAATCTTAAAATTATAAAGTAAAAAATGACAAATTTAAGTATATAAATGCTCAAAAATATACATGATATAAAAAACAGGCGATGATACAAGACAACCAACCCAGATGTTAGCATATTATATATAAAAAGGGCTAATCAGCAAAAAGTTCATAAAACTCCTTAGAAGAAAAGTTCATAAAAATCCTTAGGAGAAAAACCAACAAATAATAGAAATGATATGGAAAGTGTACAGAAGTTCACAGAAAGGAATAACTGACTTTAAAGCATATAATTTCATATCACCTCTACTACCGACAGGAGCACAAACCTAAATGTATTGTGCTAGGCACTAAGCTACCTCCTCACATGTATTAATGCGAGGTAATTATTATTCTCTGAAGTACATTCATGAGGATGTACAGGCACCAAAAGTTCTAACATTTTCCCAGGGCCATAAGTGGTAGAACCTGAATTTAACCCTGAATTCCCAGCTCTGCTCTCGTAAACATCATGCATATTTTTTCTCTTAACAGAAATGCACATTCAAACTACACTGGGATACAATTTTTTTATCTTGCAGACTGACAAAAATTTTAAAGTTTGTTCGTACAATCTCTAGCAAAACGATGGAGAACACAAACTCTAATGCGTCCCCAGTGAGCAATGAGCAGCTATAACACCTATTAGTTTGATCCAGGAATCCTACTTCTGGCAATTTATCCTCACATATAATTGTACCCATGTAAGATTATGTATTTCTGAGGTTATTTTTTCTATAACTTTTTTATGATAGCAAAAGATTGGAAAAATTCTACATAGCTATCATGTCATACCCACTAAATGGAATATTATGCAACTATAAAATTACAAAGTAGCTCCTATCTACTGATATGGAACAATCTCTAAGACATAACCAATGTTAAAAGCATGGTGTATAACAGTGTATATAATGTTGTTTTTTGTACAGAGAAAAGAATAATATTTTTGTTGTGTTGTCTGTATACATATCTGTATATCCAGATCTATATGACATATGCATATATATTGTAGTAAATGTAATATACATTATATGTAATATGCATATATGTTACATTCCACGTCTGTTGAGTTAAAATAAGAGGATTATGAATGCAGTAGCTTCCTACTAGTCTCCATTCTAGTCAACTTGCCAGGTAATGTGATTCAGTGTAAGTGATGTGGTTTGTGGGGTTTTAGGCAGAAATGTTCTTTCTGCCAAAGAGACCTTCCACTTACTGCTGTCTCCACCAGTCCAGTGGGTAACCTGCTTCAGTACTTTCTTCTTTGGATTTCTATTGCTCTCTAGTATTCAAAAACACTCTTATTCATGTTTTTCCTCAGATGTCTAGTGACACTGGAAGTATACAGAACACACTAAAGCAATCTGGCTTTTTAAAAAAATGATTCTGTTTAAGGTTGCTGTGGTCCAAGTACTTATGTTCCCATTAAATTAATGTTAAACCTAATCACCACTATGATGGTATCAATAGGTGGGGCCTTCAAGGAGTAGGTTAGGTGTGTTAGTCACCTTGCCCTTTGCTGAGACACAAAACGCAACACCCACAATTTAAAGAAGAGATTTAATTATGCTTACAGTCTCAAATGATCTGGTCCATAGTTGGCTGGCTCTAAGGCAAAAACATCATGATGGAAATTTCTGGCACAGCAAAGCTGCATAGTTCCTGGTAACAGGGAAACACTACCACAGAACAAAACATCACCAAAGAAGAAGAGATGAGAGACCAGACGTAGACCCCCATGGTCACCCTCTATGACCTACCCAGACACACTTGGAAGCACACTTCATTAATCCCATGGGCTGACCCCAAAGAGAATAAAGTTGACACTCCACCCTAACCACAATGTTAGGTGGTGAGAATGAAACCTTTCTAGCTGAAATCAGTGCTTTTATAAAACGGAACCAGAGGAGCTCATTCATCTCTTCCACACTATTGAGATACAGCTAGACAACATCAATTATGAACCAGAAAATGGGCCCACATCAGACACTTTGTCTTGGTCTTAATCTTGGACTGCTCAGCCTCTAGAATCCTAAGAAATAAATTCCATTGTTTATAAACCAACTGATGTATGCTATTTTGTTATAGCGAAATGATTAATACAAGTGTTATCCAGAGAAAATAGATTTTTGTTACCTTTATTCTACTTCAACAACCAATGTAGCCAAATTACATTATTATAACACATTTTCTCATAACAGCTTACTTTGTTCTCCTTCTTAAAGTACACAAATGTGTGATTTTTTTTCCCGGATGTAGCCTAAATCAAACAACTTCATAAATATTTTATTTTAAAAATGAGCCATTCTCAATGCTATTGTTCCTTCATATGAGGTCAACTTTTATAATTTATGAAATGAATTATTTATTTTAGAAAATACCTTCATAGAAAAATAAGTAAATAGTTGGCTCCTAAGTAAAGCTATTTTAGGAAATATGTTTAGGTAAGAAGCAAACCATCCCTAAAATATCTTAATTACCTGTCTAGAAGGCAATTCTGCAGTCTTCAAAACAGAGAAAACTTATTCTTTGGCATCAGACTAATAAGCTCTTTTCTGAGTAAATTTCAGTGTGTTTTGACTTTAATGTAAAGTTCAAACTATAACTCAGCCAATATGTGAATAAAATATAAAAAGTAGATATCTTTATATGCCTCAATAGTGGTATGTCTACACATATGCAGTAAGTACATGCAAACACATACAAAAAATGCTGCTTTTATTTCAAGAACATTCTTAGAGATTTTTTTAAAGAAAAAATAATAAAAACAATGATAGAGAATTTCAAAACAAAATTGTAGGAGATTAACAATGATTAATATAGTGTGTATTATCTTCAAACTAGTTGCTCAGATTAAAAGATATAAGCATGAAAAATTAATCAAACAATGAAAGCCCAAACCATTCTTTTTGATGAATTAACAGAGATTAGCAGTATAATTGTCTATCATATATATAATCTATCTTATATATACCTAATTATCTGTTATCTAATTATCATATATACAAATACATATTATGTGTGTGTGTGTGTGTGTGTGTATGTGTGTGTGTATGTGTGTGTGTATTCTTTTCCCTTCTTTCTTTTCTCCTTTCTTCTATCCCAGGTCTTTCCTTTTGGGCAAGAAAATTTCTTTCCGTTGCACAATATCTATTGTAGATTTTGGATCTTATTTCTTTTTCAGTTTCTTACACTAGGGAGACAGTTTTAATAAATGGAATTTTTACTGTTCACTTGAATGCATTTCACTGGAGAGCAGATTGCTCTATCTCTTAAAATACTGAATCATTTCCTGCTTTTGAGCCAATATTTTAAATTGTGCATAGTAGAATGTGCTATTCAAAAACAGAGCACTATGGAAACTCAGAAGCAAAAGTCAATGCCTCTAGCTGAAGGAATCACAGAGAAGATGGTGTGATGTTTTGGATTATTGTTGTATAATAATATGCTACCCTGTCCTCATAGCATAAATTATTTATTAGCTTGATATATAATAAAATATTTTATTAAAGCTAGGCTTGACCACATGACTTGGTTTGGCCAAAGGAATGTTACTGAAGATGATTCCACTAGAACTTTAAGTGCAGTCATTTTTTATACTCAGACCATTATCGGTAGTTATTAGATGCAGAACCATGGAGACGTAGGAGCCAGATCTGAAGCAGCCCAACCAGCCCCAGCCTGAAACAGGGCTGCCAGCCAAGCCTCGTTGAGAGCAGCTGAGCCAGGCAGCCTTCAGACACCTAAGCATGATGTGTTATGGTAAACCACGGAGATTTTGAGCTGGTTTGTCATACAGCATTACTGTGGCAAAAGCTGACTGATGGTGGGTTTTAACTGGACATAAAAGTGGATAAAATTGAAAGAAATCTTGTGAGAAAAGGATTTCAGTCTGAAGAATCATATGAGGAGAGATATCCTTCCCATTAATCACTCATCAAGAGCTGTCATTCTTTATTTTGTGTGCCTATTCATTTCTTTCCATTCTAGCTACACTGACACTAGTTTATTCCATCTTCACGTCACACCACCCACCATGTGTCTCCTGAGGAGAGGAGTCTTCCTCCCTTAACCTCTTCTAGTTGCCCAGTATACAAAAGACAAATTTACAATGCTGAAACTGATAATATAAAGTCACTGAGAAACCTTCAACACATCCCTGAACTTAGTAATGTGTTGATCCATCCCTATATTTCAGTAAATATCTTCTCAGTACCCTCTCTATCCCAGCATTGAAAAACCCAAATCAGGTATCATGATTCATCCAAAGGAGCCTAAAAGCTCATAGAGGAGATGAGCAAGATCAATTGTTTTATGGCAATAAGACAGGTCTGTAGTAGTAGTGTGGAGGGAGCTGGAAGACCTTTGAGATCGCGACCAATCACCTACTCAATGAAATGCATCACTTGAAGATCTGTGTTTGTTTTCCTGCAATGAGTAGAAATTAATTCCAGGAAAATGATCTACATTGCAGGCATATCCAACTCATGGCTTACAGGTTGCATGTAGCTCCACAGGATCATGGCCTTTTAATGTTATTATGTGATTGTTAGTAACATTTTTCATGACTCAGATGCATGAGGTGGGAGTATGGATTGCATAAATGACAAGAGAAGACTGTGGAAAGGAATTTGAGCTATAGTGCTAACTCCACCTCCTGTACCAACCAAAATCAGTCAAATCAAAATTTGCATGTATCAGACATTGTACGCATTTGTGCACTGTGTTGAGTAAAACGCAACAAGTGCCCATAATATTATTTCAATCTACATATGCATGTGTGTGTGTACCTGTGAAGACAGGCATTTACTGTTATTAAACAGACATGTAAAGTTTCTTACTTAATTATTAAACACAGGCTAGATGTGTGGTTTTGTAAAATGAAATAAGTCAAAATATAAAAAGGGAGTTTTGTTATTTATACCCATTAACTATATTATGTATTTTGTATGCTCCCCAAGACAATTCCTATTTACTTCTGGACACCCATGATCTACAGGGTTGCTATTCTTATGTCTAATAAAATAAAAGTAGCTGGGCATTCTGGGCAGAGTAAACAAGCATGACTGATTACATCAATAAACAGTACAGAAGTGCCGAATAGGAATCAAAGGTACCTGTAGGGAAGAAAGATGGTAGCCTGCTATAAAGCCATTTCACTTGCTGCAAATTCCATGCTCTATGTTTCACTTATAACATTCTGTCACTACTGTTTCTGTTGTCATTTAATAAATCAAACTTTAGGGATGAATAAAAAAGGAGTCGGTTTACACATTTGATCCTATAATCTTAAACATCATCTTTACACCAACACAAGCAGCAAAGCAGAAAGAGGAAAACACTAGCAAATTAGAAGCCAAAGGCAGGTTTCACTATTGGTTCCACTTGTCTGAGTCCTGGTTAACCAGCCTGGTGACCATGACTAAGGTATACACACTCTACAAAATCCAGTCCCCTCAAAACTATAAAGCAGGTCAAATTTCCTGGTTATTTATATTTTACCATCACTATCAAATAATATGTATGAAAGTAATTTCCAATTTAGAAAGTGTCACATGTTTCTAAACATTTCTACTCAATGTAAGAGAATGCCTGTTTCGTACAATGTCAACTCCAAACTATCGAAAGTAATCACTAGCTTCCTTATTGCTCTTGAGTGGCTTCATGAATGCTAGTATCTTCTAAGCTCATTGTAGTTCAAAGCTGAATTTCACAAACACACTAATAGCTCAGAGCTACACTTGTCACTGGAGAGTTGTGCCAGGAAGTGTGAAAATGTTTAGAAAAAACGTTTAAAATTTTAAAAAATAAATTATAGACCATGTAGTCTTAAAGAACATAAGAAAGCACGGAAACAAGACAACATAAAACAATAAAAGTGAGCAGGTAAAGCTCCAGAAAAAAAAAAAACAGAAATCTATGTTACAAAATAATAACTATAATTCAAGCAACAACAAATATGAGCTAAAGGGGAACACCAAGGAGAAGCTGAAGAAAGTAATTCCAAAGAACTAAAAACTTATTTCATGAAAGATACATGAAGAACAGATAAAAATATCTAACATAAACATAATAAACATCCAGAGAAATCTAGTAAGTAAAACAGACAAAATGTTAATATATAATGAAACACATCCTTTCTGAGATTTACACTTGAACTTTTCAATCAAAAAAGCACAGGGAATTAACAAAACCTTAATAAAATTTTTGTACTAAATGCAGTTTTTAAAAGGTACGTCATGTCCACAAAGAAAAGCAGTGATACACAGAAATCAATGCCCAAGTATATATTGTTATTAAACCTTAATAACAAAGACAAGAATATTCAAGGAGAAATAGAGTCTAATCATATGAATGATCAAGTTATCTTCTTATCCTGCGCAGTAGATGTAGCAACAGAAGGTTTCAGTGTGAGATCTGAAAAGTTAAAGGGGTAAATGAATCCCAGTGAATTTATAGCCTTCCAAATCACCTTTTAAGTGAAAAATAAAAAAATAGACTTCCTCAAACTTGCACAAAGTCTAGGAAAACAGCACTTCTTGCAAAATTGCTAAAAATTTCAAAATAAATAAAAAGAATGGCAACAAACATTGGATTCACTGAAATAACAGAAAATATTTAAATATTAACAACTATTAGAATTTTGTGACAGACTCTTATAAACCTTGATGATGTCATAAGATTGCAACTAAAAAATTGTAAGATAGGAAAGAAGAAATGAGAAGTGAACTAATATCTTCAGCTTTTGTATCAGTCAAGTCTGTCTAATGTTGATATGAGTGATTTAAATCTATCACTGACTTGATAGTTTCACATGCATCTTTGCTCCTTCAGATTGTCTTTTTATAAATTAATACTACTTATAAGAATGTAATTTTCCTGAAGTTCATTATTTTTAGCTTATTTCAGTTTTGTCCTTTATAATAAAATAAAATGAAATATTTTAATTAAAATATTTATTTATAATCCAACAATTACACAATTATTTTTATATAGATATACTTCAAAATAATCTGAAATCATATATACTTAGTGCTGCCCATGACTATTTCTGAGTAGTTGGATTTGTGCTGATTTTTCTTTTGCTGTGTTTTTTAAGTGATTTAATAAAACTTGAAGTTTTATTTTTAGTATACTATTTTTATAGAAATAGCACAGTCTTTTAAGTATAACTAAAGGCAGAAAGGTGGACAAAGAATAGAAAGATAATTATACTAAAATCTGAAATAAGACAATTCCTGATAACCAGCACTAAGCTTGCCTTAGATCTTCCTTCCAAGTTGCAAGGTAAGAAAGATAAGATAATGAGTTACATGTTTTTAAGGTATGGTAAAAGAAAGCAGAACAAAATTATCTTGCAGGAAATAGATTGGTATTAGTTGAGTAGCTACCTTACACCAAACACTACATTATGCATTTTTTTGTAACTCCATGAAATTTTATTAGTTTGTTCTTCAAAGGAGAAAGACCAGATAATTAACTCGATATGGAGATCACACAGGTAATCAGTGGCAGTGCTTAACTGAGAACCCAAGTCACATGGTCTCAAAGGTGCACTCTAGCCCCATTCCAATCTTCTGCTTCTAGACTTCCCCACACTAGAAGTTGATCACATTTATCCTTTTATCAAACACAGCACTCAATCGCTGCTATATAAAAGTGTGCAGTTAAAGCCAATTCAAAATCTACCGAAGGTCATAATACAGCTCTTGTCTATACAGCAGACAAGCTGAATCAGAGAAGCAAATAACCTCATTGATACAATTTATATAAGGATATTGCCATGGCAAAAAGTGCCAAGACTAGTATGTTGAAATAAACAACACCAGACTGTCCTAACCCAAGTCTTCTTTTTCATGTTCATTTGTATTCTACTTGCTTTGAAGAGTTTTAAGAAATTCTAAAGGAGTACAACTGCTATGAAGAAAATGAGAATTAAAATCAACAAAATGTGTCAATCACAGTCCAACGAGCATTATAGCTTCAATTAAATCTATAATTATGGACTTTAAGTACTCCCAAGACATTTTGCAGTTCAAACTTCCTTTTCACATTCTACTTTTACAAGCAATTTTGAACATAATAAATTAAGTGTATCCTACTTTGAACAAAAAGGGATTAACAGGTGTATAAATATAATCTCACTTAACAACTTTTATATACACCAAGGTTGCCTTTAGACAGTTAAATACTGATGAACGGAATAATATGAATACTCACAATGACAGCTTTTTTGTGCATGTAAAACTTATAACTTGTCTTTTGTCCAGTACTTCACTCACTCATTCATTCATTCGTTCACTCATTCCTTCACCTATGCACTATTAACTAGGTCACTACTGAGTTCTGTGAGATGGGGTGAGAGGTTAGTGATTTAGTCAAAGAACAGGGTGCTCCTCTGAGAATTCACAGTTCATTGGACAAGTAATTTGTAAACTGTTAGTCATAAATCAATTTTATGACTAAGAGCTATAATAGAGCTGTTAAGCTCTACAGATGACAACTAGTTGGGAGTTACCAATGCAGACTTCACAAAGGGGTTGGTTGGCCTTTGACTTCAAAATACGATGAAGAAGGAGGGGGGGCCTTTGGCAGGCAGAGAAGGGAGCAGAGAACATGTGGAGACAAGGCGCAAAGTATGGCTTTTAGAACCAAGGGATTTATTACAAGGTGACCCTCATCCAGTGTCCAAATAAATACATCCAAATAAATACTCATTTGCTACTTTGCAGATATAAACATGCAGAGTACAGCTAAAAATAGAGACTTCCTTGTGCTTCTTCCATTTCTTACAAGGCTGTGCTGTTCACAGAGGCAGGTGCACATGAGAAGGAGTGACATTAGAGGAGGTGCAGGTCAGAGAATGAAAGGAAGACCTTCCAGGGACCGGTTGCTTCTGCTTGCACACCTTCTCCTCCAAAAGCCTTCCCTCAGTCCTTCACCTCCTTCATCCTCTGGCCCTGACTCTATGATAGCCAAACTTCTAAAAAACTTAGTTGAATCTCAGTACAGTACTATATCTCTAGTACCTTAGTCCTCTTTTATTTGT
Source organism: Dolichotis patagonum (assembly GCA_004027295.1). NCBI lineage: Eukaryota > Metazoa > Chordata > Mammalia > Rodentia > Caviidae > Dolichotis > Dolichotis patagonum. Next base: position 8,921 of record PVJX010017709.1, on the reverse strand, counting down.
CAGCATAAGTAACCTAGATTTTACCTTGCACTATCTCATTCGGTCTACTAGGACTATTACTATTCTATCCATTGCATATTTTTCTTCACTCACCTAATTGTAAGCCCTCAGAGGAACCTGGCACCATTTATGATTCACCTCCCTTAAGAAATCTTGTCTCTGGGTCATCTATACTTCTACCTTCAGCTCAGTTCTTACAGTCTCATTTTCTCCTTGCCTCCTACACCCCCTTAACTCTTTTCTCACTTGGTCCTTTCCTAGGATAACTTATCTATTGGCTTCAATGCCATCTATTTTCCAAATATTACCACTTTTTTGGCCATGCCACTCCAGAAATCTATACCCAAATTTTTAACTATCTATATAAATTATCTGGATAGCTTTAAAAAACTTTTAAAGTGTCCAAAACTGAGTGACTCTATACTTTTTAAGACAAATTCTTTATCTACATAAAAATATTTTAAATATTTGAAGAGGCACTGTGTCCTCCTAAGATTTCTATTCCAAACCAAATAAATAGTATTACTTATTCATACATCAAATTAGTAGTGATTTCAAACCAAAAGAAATGATATACATCTGAAGGCTGAGAAAAAAATGGTTCCCTAAGTTCATAAAGTTCACTAATATAATTTCAGAGAAAAGATCCGTGATATATGTTTGTCTTTTCTGGTCATTTTGACTTTGGGTAAGAGCCAGAAGTTGTGTAATGCAAGATCTGGTGAACAAAGCAGATGAGGATGTACTGTAATGTTCTTATGAGTCTGGCTTTCTGTTGGATGGCACTCACTACATCTTTAATCACACCTCACTTCAAAGACACTCACAAAAGACTCCCAGAACTGCTTCTCAAAATAGCAGGAATGATCAGATAAGTGGGTTGAAGTGAGGAGGAGTAGTTTGAGGGGGATTAATGACAATGTGTCTTTTACTGTAATATTTTTAATTTAAGAATTCACCACATACTTCAATCACTCATATTATGTACACATTGTGATTTAATAATAGATGTTATATGACACGTACGTGAAACACTGTTCAAAAGGATAAAATTAAAAATGAGCAATTCTGTTTTCTTCCCATTGCTCAATAGATTGTGTAACTCTAGAGAACATCCTATTTTGTAGTCCACTGGTGTATTAGTTTGTTTTCTATTGCTATTAAAAATAAAAATGAAAAAAAAACCCTGAGGTTACTGGTCATTTTTCTGATGCTGAAACAAAGTATCTGATGTCCAAAACTTAAAGAAAAAAAGGTTTATTTTTGCCTATTGTTTGAGTGGTTTCTGGCCATGGTCTACTGGTTCCAAGGCAGAAATAACATGACACAGGAAAGCAGCTTTCCTTAAGTGCAAAGAAAGAAAAGGGCCAGGCACAAGACTATATCCTTCTACATTGTACACCAGTAACAAACCTTCTCCAAGGTGGCCCCACCTCCTGATAGCACATTCAGCTGCAGTCTCCACAGCTAGTTACTTCCCACAGTGCCACCTGTGAACACACGAAGCTTTTGGGAAGACATTTGGATCCAAACCATAATCTGAGGATAAGTACTTTATAAAGATATGAGTTTTTTTAGCTCACAGTTTCAGAAACTGAAAGTTCAAAATTGGGCGTTTCCTTCTGTCCCACCTTTGGAGATGGAGATGGCCCCCTTAGCTGTACTACAAAATGGCAGATGGCATCACAGCAAGAATGCTTTTGAGAAGGAGACATCACAGGATGAGGTAGGAAGCTGGCGAGTGAGAAGGGGCCAGTCTTGCTCTTTTTATAACAACTTTTGTGAACTACTGATACCACTAATCCCCACAAGGGTGATGCTCACAATGACCTAACTACTCCCAAGTATGCCCCGTCTCTTAAAAGGTCTGCCATCCTCTAGGAATACAAACCACTCAAAATGTGTGCACCTCCAGCAAAGAAACAACATCCAATTCTTAGCAGCCAGTATAAGCAAACATTGTCACTAAATGTCTTCCTATATCTTCAGTTACACACATTTCTCAAATCTCTGCTGAAGATTTATGTTACATCTTAGCTTTTATTACAAAAGACAATTTAACTCACTTTTCCTCTGAAATTTATCAGCATTACTGGCCCCAATCAGTCCTTACCTACATCTCTCAATTTTTTCTTCTTTTAAGCCTATTTCCCATTTTTTATTAAGGACCTGACATATTTTCCTCAGAATCTCAGTAGCAAAAACAAAAGCAAAAGCAAAACAAAACAACACCAACACAAAGAAACATCTGAAGGTGGCACAAAGGGGCAATGCCGTTTCCTAGCTCTAAGATTTAAGAATGGGTAAATGTTACCTCCTATTAGAACACTCTGCCTTCCAAACCTTTCCATATATTTACCATGTACCATGACTTTGCAAGGACAGGTAACCACACAGAAAGCTGATATAAAAAGTCAAACTCAAACTTGGAGAAGTAAGGTTTGAAATTTTCAGACATGAGAATGCAGAGTACTAATTAATCCAATTCATAAACAAGCTAGCAAATCCAAAAACAAATCAAAATAAAGATCTCAATTTCTTTTTCAAATTAATTCAGTACATACTTCATCAATTAAAAGAATGAGCAATCGCTAGAAATGAAATCGGCATACTTACAGCTTCAGAAAAATTACTTTATAATTCTCTGAAACAGTAAAAAAAAAAAGCTTAAATTCAGATCCTGAACTTTAAATTATTAGAAAATTAATTACTATTAGGAAATTATTAGAAAAAAGTAAATGCTTTATTCCTAAATAATCTTATAAGTTTATATTTATACCTACATAGATACATAAATGTACAATGTAAAATAAAGTATTATATCTCCAATTTCTGCCTTATCACACAGTTCAATGGTTTGCATCACTAAAAACTCAAAGAGCTTTTTCTTTTCTGTAACAAGGAATATTTATCTAAAACATAAGTAAAGAATGTCTTCCAAATGGCTTTGATCTCTTTGTATAGGCTGATAAGTCAAAAAATATTTGTTACACCTGGATTGTCAAGTGCTTCGATTCACATGACAGTTTGCTCTAAAAATGTAATAGTTTTAATTTTTTTTAAATTAGACAAATATGAAATACCTCCTGTTTGCAATGAGCTCATTTAGTATAATAAACTATTTTAAATTATAACAGTCTGTTGAATAAAATCAAGGTTAGAATACAGCAAGTTTTTAGATGGCATTAAATAAAAGTAATTAATATTAATTTTAAAATATGAAGAAAGTAAATTAAGATACAGGTGATAGAAATAGGTATGTTGAGAAAAATACATCCTGCTGGTGTTTTTTTGGTTTTTTGTGGTTTTTTTTTTGAGAGCGTAACTTTGATTTTTCCCAGCAATCTAGGTTTAGTAAATAAGCTCTGCTATATACCTTGGAACTTTATTCTTAGTCTGGTTGCCTTCCTGATTACTAAGTCTTTCTAAATTAGAGCAAGCAATTTCTCTTTGTTTTACCTAATATTTGAAAATGGCAAAAAAATCCCCTGGGTCATTGAAAATTATCCTTTCATTCCAGCCGCCTGTTTCAAGTCAGTCAAAACATTCCAGACTTCAAAAGGAAAGTTCTGCCTCCTTAGACCATGTTGGTGTCCCTCTATGGTTGGCCTAGGAGGGATCGGTTATTTGGATAAATTAATTTCTGGAGCCTGCTGGCCTTCGAGAAGACCTCAATGTCTGACTGCAAATTAGTTCTACTGAACAAGAAGAAATCCCTGGACAGGGTAGAAGAAATAAATGGTGATAAAATCTAATACTACGACGTTTGTAATGTGGTTTTTTTTTCCTGCTCTATTGCTTGCAAGCACAGTTAATGTTGAATTAAATATTTTAAATTTTTTAAAGGGGGCATGAAAGCAGAAAATCAGATCAGTATTCAAATCACTGCAGAAAAAGCCAACTTTCAAATAAAACCTCCAGCAGGAATCTTTTATGAGAACAAACTAAAATGTCCCAGTTTTCCACAAAATCAATTACGCATTTACATTACGGATACAAAGCCCCTCACTGGCCACCCCTCCTCCGAGACAGGAAGTCACGCACTTGAATTCGGCTTTATTGGGCTCTGAATAAACTGCGAGGTAGCCCCTGAGTACTGCCTCTCACCAGCGCCTTCCTTGAGTTTATCCTGAGGGAAGAGAAGTCTGTGAGCCAAAACTAACAAACAAGGCCCCTCAAGCGGAACAATGGTCCAGAAAACTCAGCAAAAAAGAAAATAAACTTCATTGGCAGTTTGTTTTTTGACTGTTAAGAGCTTAGCTACAACTCTATCAAGGTTTTTAAGAAGGTAAGAAATTTCACACATACTACATTCTCACAGCTGCTTGAGAATTTATAGTGCAAATGTATCATCTTGTCTTGCCATGCCTAATCCACTTTAGGAGATAGCTGTATCTTTTCTTTCCAAAGTAAACAGAACCACACCTCGGATAAAGAGGTGGAGAATACTTCCTGTCCCACCTCCACAGCCCCAGGGCAGAGTTCAGGTTGAGTGGGTGCAATCTAGTCCCAGACCAGCGTGCTAATGCTATCAAAGGGTTTAAGGCAGTTGAGGGGATGAGGATCAGAAATAAAGACTGAAGCCGTGGAGATTGGCTTGAATTCCAGAATATATACATGTAAAAATGTGTAACCCCAAAGACATTAACCTAAAAAGTAATATCTTCAAGAATTTTTTTAAAAATGTTGAATGCATGTCATTCTAAAGCAATTGTAGTTTTAATGTTTGTTGGCAGCTACAAAGGTCTCTGAATCTCAACGTGTAACTGCATTTGAAAAAGGTTTTTTAAACCTATTGCAAGACTGGGCGTGGTAGATTCCTCCAATCCTACTCTTGTATCCCCTATTTAAAAAGAACAAACAAAACAAAAAACCCTTTCTTTCCAACAGAAACTGAGCTAGTACTACTTAGAGAATGTAGTATAGTTAGTAATAGATGGAAATGAATAATAAAACGGAACATATATAGTGTAATTAAATTACATTCACAGATAGTGAACAAAAAATTTAAAATTAGTAGAATGCTTCCTATCACAAATTTGTTTTCAATATCAACCATATTTCAGTAACATGGAATTAAGGCTAATAATACTATGATATTTATTAATTTTATTCTAATTTAACTGAAAATACTCATAGATTATAATTTTCTGAAAAACTTAAAACATAAATGAGAAATGATTCCTTTATGTATAAAGAAACTAAAGAAGTTCAACAAACCATTTCAAAGTAAAACAAAGATTCCTCTGTTAGATACACTACAGAAATTTCTAAAAGTAGAATGCACTGAAAAGCAAGTATCTAGCAACTGGAAAAATTGTACAATTCCCCTCTGCATGTTAAACTTTAAATGGGGAATTATATAGTCCCTTGACATTTTGTTAAACTATCAAAATCTAAATATACTTTTCTTTCCTCCTAAGTGCACAATAAATTAGGCAAATTGCTTTGTAGACCATAGATCAATAGTTTCCAAACATTTCACAAGTAAGACCATGTATTTTTCTCTCAAGGCTGCATGTATTTTGAAATTTCTCATTACTTATTCACCAGGCAGTCAGTTACATTGTTCATTTAAAGTTCATATTTGTAACTATCTATCTGAAGGTCTGTTTAAAAAAATAATAAAGCAGCAAAAGTAAAAGAGAAAAGAAAAGCAACAGTATTTTGTGCTTTTCTGACCAGCTAATGCTTACTTTAGCTACTCATGGGCCAATAAGTAATTTTGCTAGATATTACAAAGAACGAAGGGACTTTGCTGTATTTGAAAGCTCACAGAAGGTTTGAAAGATGGTAATTAATATCAGAAATATTTCCAGTCTGTGTGTTTTATGTGAACCTTTCTGGAAAAATATAACAACTTTTCTTTAAAAGTGTATGTTAACCCCAAGGGAGCAGCATTATGTATTTTGTCTCCTTGAGTGTGGAAAACCCAGCTTGATCCTTACAGCCTCACTTCCTCTCTTTCATTAAGCACTAGGTAATAAATCCTGTATTCATGAAGGGATTTTAAAGGTAATCCAGTTTCACCTTATTTTCCAGCAGGAGTCTCCAACACATTATCACCAAGTAATAATGAGCTAAACCTGCATATGTGAAGTGCTTCAAATAACCCCTGCTCCACAGTCAGTCTTACCCACCTACCCTTTGTAGCAACAGGTAGTGAACATCACAGAACACTAATACCTACCCAAAAACCAGCTCCTTTCATCTCCTCCTATAATTTGAAGTGTTTAAAAAGACTGCTACTGGCTTAGTAACTTAAAACAAATAATGTGTGGAGAATTTATCAATGCAAAAATTTTTTCTTTCTTTCTTTCTTTCTTTCTTTCTTTCTTTCTTTCCTTCTGTTTCTTTTCTCTCTCTCTCTCTCTCTCTCTCTCTCTCTCTCTCTCTCTCTCTCTCGCTGTCTCTCTCTCTCCTTGTTTCTTCTTTCCTTCTTTGTTTCTTTCTTCTTTCTTTTTCTGGTAGTGGTACTGGAACTGGTGATTGAACCCCTCCACATGGCGCTATATCCCTCTATTTGTTTGTGAGCCTATCTTAGTCACTCTGAGTGCAAATTTGTGATCCTCCTGCCTCAGCCCCCCAGAGCACTGGAATTACAGACCTCTGGCACCAGGCCTGGAAGTTTGTCACTTTTTATGGTGTGTGAGACGAGTATAAAGAATTTTGTGCCTGGTCTTCCAGAGTAATATCAAAATCTATTCATCTCTTAACTGACAGCGTAGGTAAAAACCACTCACTTCAGCTAAATTGCAGCAGGTTCCAAAAAAGTTGATAAAAGCATCAAAAAAAGTAACAACACTTTGCCCCAAGAAAGTTCTCACAACTGTCAAAGGCTGAAAGTACATTCACTAAATAACCTCATTACTGATTTGCATGAACTGGCCCAGTTACTTCTCTTGCTGCCATTAACTCATGGTGAAATATCTATTAATTATACTTCTCATTCAGCCACAAAGAGATCATACACTCATCTGAAAGGAATTGATGGCTACCATTTTGTTTTAAGATGGCAGCCTGGCTCACAGTTTGAATTTAAAATGCATAAGTAGTACATAGATACAGACAGATAGCTATATCACTTTTGATTGAAATTAGTCACCATATTCTAGAAAATTCTCTCAGGGCAAACAATCAAACAAAAAAAACCCGTTTTTCAAATGGCAGATAAAATGCAACTGATAAAGTTAAAAATATATGTTTATTATTTATAGTTCATAGTAAGTTATGTTTTTTTCCCCAAAATAATTTGGAATCAGAGCAGACAACTAATTCTAGTGTTTCATGTAAACTATTTAAAAAATGAATTTTGACAAAAATCAACTTTGTTCATAATATTATTTTCAATGTTGTCTAGGCTCCATGTCATCAAAAGTTAACTATTTTGAGAACATAAGAGGTTAAATACAGCCATAGTCAATCAATTATGAACATTTTTCAGATATATAATTCAAGTACCCACGCATAAAATATTTTTAAAATTAACCTTCCCAGCTACTAGCTGAGGCCAAGTAAATATGTATTTTTTAAACATTCCATAGCAACTTTGATGGACAAATTGCTAAAAATGTTAATATGAGCCCTGAAGGTAAAAAATGTAAAGTGTACATGTGGTCATTTTTTTCTTGTGTCAGCAATATTTCTTTCTTTTTGTAAAAGGAAATCACAAGTCTTATTTTAAGTAATTAATCATGAACCTACAATCTATTTATATTCTTGTAAAATATGATTGGTGTTAAGGTTGATAATTGTATACCTAAAGCATAGACTTTTATTCTTTTTTTTGATTTTTTTTTATTTGAAAGAGAATAAAACAAAAGGGGGAAGTACAGAGCAGATCAGAACAAGACAACATAGGCAACACAGTACTTTACATTACGACAACTGGACATCAACAGTAGCTAACACCATGTCTCTTACTCTGATATAGTTGAGCATAGTTTCAAATACAATAATATCAAACATAACACAATAGTATAAAGCCATGCATAGAGTGAAAGAATTATGGGGCTTTCTGAACCGAATAACAGAAAATGATCAATGGGTACTATAATATCTCATTTTCGATAAAAAAGAAAAAAATAAATAAAAAATAAAAAAAATTTGTTTAAACTATCACACATATTCAAATCCCAATGAGACACAATGGGATAGATAGAACCAACGGTAGTAGAACAAAAAAAGCATGGTAGGACTTCTAAGAAGGATGATATTAAATCAGCAATAGCTGTCATAATGTTTTGTTTTTTTCAAAACAGCTGTTCATATCATCACGCATGATATAGTCAAATAAAACAGAATAAAATGATTCCAAATGATGATTGAAAACTTTGAAAGCCTTCAAAACTATGACATGAGGATTCATGCTTACCATAAAGTCTTATATACTCTTATCAAATATCATACTAGGGAGACTATATGGTATGTACCCTTGTGAGTTTGGTTTATTTCACTTAGGAGAATGGTCTCAAGTCGTGTCCATTTATTTGTAAATATCTCAATGTGATCATTCTTTATAGCTGAGTAGTACTCCATTGTATAAAAATGCCACAACTTTTTATCCATTCCTCAGTTGATGGGCACTTAGGTTGTTTCCAAGATCTGGCCATTACAAATTGTGCTGCTATAAACATGGGTGCACATATATCACTGTGGTATGATGTTTTCAGTTCTTCTGGGAATATGCCTAAAAGCGGAATAGCTGGGTCAAATGGGACTTCCAAACCCAGCTTTTTGAGGAATCTCCAGACTGACCTCCACAGTGGTTGCACCACTCTACACTCCCACCAACAGTGTAGAAGAGTTCCTTTTTCCCCACAGCCTCTCCAACACTTGTTGTTGGTAGTGTTTTCTATCTTGGCCATTCTTTCTGGAGTGAGATGGAATCTCAGTGTGGTTTTAATTTGCATTTCTCTCAT
>PVJX010017708.1:0-37844 GCA_004027295.1 Dolichotis patagonum | reverse complement strand
TCTCACTCTCCCCTTTTTCTTCTCTCTCCCCTTCTCCTCTGCGTTTTCTGACCAATGAAAGCTTGAGTGGGACAGAAGGGACAAAAAGGGGTTGGGGCTTTTTTTATAGGAGAAGGGGAAAAAGTACACTGATGAGTGCTTCTTGGTTTGTCTACTACCCCGACTTTACCTGGTAGGGGGATAACATCAGTTATCACCTAAAAAATCACTTGAATCTACTTGGCTTAGGAGAGTGGCAGCAAATGTAGGGCACATGTGCCACAGTGGGCTCGCAAAGCCCCCTCGAGTCAAGTCACCCAGTAGCTGTTTTAGGAAAAAGAGTTGTTTTTTCTTCTAAACTAAAATCTCAGTGTTCAGGTTTAAATGCAGTGTTGGCACTTTGCAGTAAATACGTGGCATTTAGATTGCAGTTTGGGCACTGGGTTTCTAAACGGTTCTCCACCACTGGCTTGGGACATTCCCAGCCACCCCAAAAAAGGAGCTGTGGCATCAGGCAGATGGTACTTAATGCCCTTCTCCTAGAGCAGAGACGGGGAGATCAAAACAACAGTTTAGAAGACCTCTTTGGGGCTGAAGTATTTAGGCTCTGCAAGTGTTTATGCTTTTGAAGATTGCTTTCTCTAGTGTGACCCAGGAAGCAGTGCTCCCCACTGTGTCTCAGGATTGGGGGTGCCCGGTCTGATTGTATGAGAAACTGCTAGCAACAGTGGACAGGGTCTTATTCTTGTGTCTCTCTGGGGGTCAAGAGGTTTGGAGTCTGCTGGATGACGTGTGATGCTACCCTTAGAAACACCCAGTAGGCCGGTCCAGGTCCTGGAGAGGACCTCCCACACCTCTTCCCATTTCTGGTTAGAGGAAGTAAATGTCCTCAGTGCTTTTATGTGTTTTTGTAGGGGCTTGAGAGTTTTTAAACTCTGAAAAGAAAAGAAAAACCCTACAACTGCAGGCAGGAAGAGAGAAAAGAAAAGAGAAAAAACAAAATATGCTTCAGAGCACAAGGGGTTGGGAAAATGGGGAAGAAAATAAAATGAAGCCTTTGGTTGAACTTACCAAAGTCATGCTCTCCTCAGTCTCCAGGCCTCCTTTTACCTCCTGCTGCAGGCTTGCCCAAAGAAAATGTCACTGGGCTGAGTCTGAGAGATTCCTGAAGCTGAAATAAGGAACTTGGCCCTCTGTCTAGTAGGAGGTTAACTGACTCTAATTGCAGAAAAGTGTTTCCAGGATTTGTCAACAAGATGCAAGAAAAGGGTTTATCAGACTTTCAAGACTCACTCAAGAGCAAAGTGCTGGCACCCTGAAAAGGGAGGCACATTACAGCTGGGAGCAGGGAACATTTATGCTTCTCTTGAGAGGGTAGGAAGCTGGGGAAATGGTGGCTCAGTCCCCAGAAGGATACTTGTCATTTTCTTGTTGTTGTTTGAAACAGGTAATTTAAACATTCCTTGAGTTCACTCAACCTCCCTCTTTTAACTTAGGGTGAGGTTTCTACTCTTTATTTCATCGGTGAAGCTAATTTTATGGACTTTCAGTATTCCTGAGGAATTCTGAGTATGATGGGTCTGGTAGCACAGGAGCCTGAACTGAATCAAGGGAATGCTGATGTGGGTCTTCTTGGGCAACTTGGGCTGGTTCCTGGAAGCTGCAGTCTTCTTAAATGTACAATGTGTGATTTCCTTGTCTTCTTTTGTACCACCCCACTTTAACAGAATGCAATTCCATGGCGTGGGTGGGGGGTTGCTCTATTTTAGAGTCCTATTCAACTTACCAATGTTTTATAATTTTCATTACAGAGATCTTCTACCTCTTTGGTTAAAGTTTGTAGCTATTGTAAATTGGACTGTCTTGTTTTGTATTTTACGTAATTTGTCATTGGCATATTACAATGCTAGTGGTCTCTGTACTTTGAATTTTATGATCTGCAACTTTATTGAGTTTATTAAACAGTTTTTATAATTTTGGTGGAGGTTTTCCCTATGTAAAATCATGTTTTATTTGATAGTAGTGTTATTTGATAGTAGTTCTTATTTTTCTAATTTGGGTGTAATCTCTTTCTCTTGCCTTATTTCCCTGAAGCCTTTTTGGCATTTTTTGATAAAAAGTGAAGAAAATGTGTACCCCACTCTTTTTCTTAGAAAGAAAGCTTTCAGCTTTTCCCCATTCAAATTAATGTTACCTGTGTTCTTACTATAAATGGGCTTTATTACTTTGAGGTATGTACCATTTATTCCTAGTTTGTATAACATTTTTATCATAAAGACACATTGAATTTTATGATATGCTTTTTTTGCATCTCTTGATATAATCATATTGTTATGCCCTTAATTTTGTTGATGTGGTATCATCTTTATAGACTGGTTTGTGTTGAACCATTCTTGTATCCTTGAGTTAAATCATGATTGTGGTTAAAAAAAATCTTTTCAATGTGACATTGGATTTATTTTGCCAGTATTTTGTTCAGGATTATTGTACCTATGTTCATCAAGAATACAGTATTGACCTGTATGCTTCTTTTATTATTCTTTCCTTGTCTGGTTTGGTATCAGTATAATGCTGACCTCATAGAATGAGTTTGGAAGATTTCCTTCTATTTTTTTAAATCAGCAATTTTTATGTTCCATTTCTCTCCTCTCTTAGAAACTATGTGTGCGTTTTTTCCCCTAGAGAATGCAATACACTTTTACAACTAATCTAACTTTCAAATAACAGTTTTGTTCCACAAGCCATGCAGCTACCTAATGTCAGAACATTTTCACTTCCTTCTTTCCAGTCATTAGAATATTGCTATTCTCATCTCAATGAGCAATGTACAGTAGTTGCTCAATATATTGTTGATAGTATTATTTTAAATGGTTATTTATTATATCAATTAAGAATAAAAAACGACAGCATTTTTTACCTTCATGTATTCATTCTCTGGTGATCTTCTTTCTGTAAACAAGTTTCTGATCCATTTTATTTTCCTTTTCCTGAAAGATCTTTAAACATTTCTATAGGTGTGGGTCTGCTGGTTATATATTCTCTCCGTTTTTATTTATTTAAGAAAGTCTTATTTTCTTTCATTTTTGCAGGATAATTTTGCTGGTCACGAATTTTGATTGGTGATTGTTTCTCTTTCAATACTTTATGCTATGCTATGCTATGCTATACAATGCTATACTATATGCTATGTAGTCTTATTGTTTTCTTGAACATGGTTCCTCTTAAACCTTTTGGAATCCCTTAAGTGGCCAGTGCTTTTCTGTAGGATGATTAAATTATAGGTAGTTGAGAACTTGAGAAGCTAATTGCTAGGGAAGCCAACTAAAGGATCAGAACTTTCAATTCCAACCACTGACCAGGACCAGAAAGGGCAGAGGGTCTGAAGACAGCGTTACTAACTAACCATAGTGATGCAATAAACCATGCCTATGTAATGAAACCTCCAAAAAAAATCTCAAAAGGAAAAATTCAGAGAGGTCCCAGGTTGCTGAACGAGAGGAAATTTCTGGAGAATGGCAAATCACACACCCACAGAAGCTGCAGCAGTTCCATACCCCATCTCACATACTTTACCCTGTGCATCTATCCAATTGTTCATCTGTATGCTTTGTAACATCTTTTCTAACAAATCAGGTAAATGCAAGTAAGCTTTTCCTGAACTTCTGTAAGCCATCCTAGCAATTATTTTAAGCCTAAGGAAAAGATCTTGGGAATGGCAGAGAGAGAGGAGAGAGAGAGAGAGAGAGAGAGAGAGAGAGAGAGAGAGAGAGAGAAAATAAAGATAGCCACAGTTGACTAATTACCTTTCCCTCAGATCAACAAGGGCTCTTGAGGGTAGAGCTCTGGCATGGAGAACATTCTGGGGAATATTTAATCTGATAGAGGTCCTGGAGATAAACTCTATGAAAGTGCCAGACGTGGGTGGGTGGGTCTAAGATCAGGCCCTCAGGAAGTTTTCACCCTCAAATGTGCCTTCAGCCTTCAGTGAGTCATTACAGTCACCATTTGAATGTTCTTCCCAGTGACTGGTTCCAGTAGGTTTTGATTCAGGTAAGCTGATCTCCATTGACTCTATTTGCCTGTCTCTAGTTTCAAGGTATTCGTCTGCCCTATCATCTCAAATCTCTGATGGACCCCAAAAAGCACTGATTTGCAATTTGTACAGCTTTTTTTTGTCTTTAGAGGAGCAGGCAGCTCCAAGCTCTTTGCATATCAGAGTTCAAACCATAATTCTCTCTTTGCTTTTGTGTAAAGCTCTTTGTGGTAACATGGAGTCTTACCTTATCTCCAAACTCCCAGTGCTTGGTGCTTCCTTCCTTGATGTGGTGGACTGATTCCAACATAGCTTTTGGTTCTCACCCTCATTTTGTTACAGTTTATTTTCACTGCTCTCTAAGTAAAGGAAGATGAGAAATAACTACTCTGACTTTGTGTATGAAAATGTCTCCTAACACTCAGGGCTACTGATAAAAGATGGGATGTCTTTCTGATTTTTATTCTTCAAGTTTACATTGGAATGCCTACTTTCTATTTTCAGTCTACTGGATCAAACACTAACTGTATACTTTTATCTACAGATTTATGCACGTTGACATTGGGATGGTCTCATGATTTGGTAATCTTATTTCTGTTTTCTTTAATGTTTCCTGTAACTTCTGTTATTCTGGTCTTGGACTTTTTTCAGTCATTGTTTATCCGGTACATCTTTTTTCCCCTTGATTTTGACAGCAGGTTTATAGGACTTTTCATCAATTTTATCTTCCAAATATTCTTTTAAATTTTAAAATTTCAGTAGTCATACTGAAAAATTGCAGGAATGGGTTTCTCTTTGTTTTGGTATCTGGTCTTATTTCATGCCATGTTTTCTTTCATCATGTATTATCTTTTCCTAACTTTTATGCCATCAAGAGGATTTAAGTATTAGTTAGGACAATACTTTCTACTTTTTAAAATCTTGGTCTCCTACTTTCATGCTGTAGTGCTCTTAAAAATTCTGGTGATCCTTTGTTGTCTATGCATATATTACAGTAAAGCAGGAACATGTGCTAATGTTTGTGTCATCAGAGGTTTGGTTTGTTTTGAGATAAGTAGGTATGGAGCCTAGCATTAAACTGGGGAACCCATATTGCCAGATTTAGCAAACAGTAATTTAGGACACTCGATTACATTTCAATTTACAGTCCCACCCTAAACACCCGTATGTGAAGGTATTTACTATGAGCCAGTCAGATTCTTTTGAAAATAGCTCTCTAGGTTTTGTCTATCACCAGATACCTAGCTGTTGTATCTGAGACATATCTCTGTATCTCTGTCTATCTACCTATCTATCTAAAGTATATGTGGGATGAAGGGGCAGGGTTGGGGATAAAATGTTCTGTATATACCAATTTTTAGCTGGTCATCTTACTTTTCATGCCATAGCTCACTGTTGCAGTCTGTGAAACCTGACATTTCTAAACATAATGTCTTTGGAGTTGTGTGACCGTGAGGAGTTCCGTCTTAAATAAGACCCCTCTCTCAAGACAGCTTACCGGCCAGAGCTTCCAAGTAAATGTGCTCAGATGGACTATGAATATATAGCAACATATCGATAATTAAACAATTCTTAAGGTAAGACAATAAATTGCATTATTTCATAAAAAGTTATAGGAGTTAGTTAATGAATTTACATTGCTTGTCTTCCTGATTTTAGCACTCGTGTTTTAATAACTATAACTATACATGCGCATCCACTGTCAGAGAGCGTTCCATTTTTTCTATTACTTTTGTTGTGTTTTTCTTCAACATTGTTCTTTGTTTTGAGTGAGAATATGAAATATTTAATGCTTTAGCAGACCAGTTCTGTAAGGCAGGCTCATTTTTTTTCCCCTTTCACATTCATGTATCTCCAGGGAAATCCCTAGGGAACCATAAATGGAATTACTAAAAGAAATGACAGCACAGAAAGATCAGGGACCATATGTTCATACAACTTGCTTGTGCCTCTGGTCCTGAAGAGTCTCGTCTTGTGTATCTCATTTTCACATTGCCAACTGTATGGTCTGCCAGATCACATAACACCCAGTTTATGATGAGCAGTCACATCTCGTATTACTTGGTATCTCAGAGTTAAGTCTCAGTCTCTACCAAGAAGACTGGTAGCAAGAGCACACCTGTTTTGTAAAAGCAAACTAAATATCCTCTTAAAAACAAGCTACCATATGTCCAAAATCTCTGAAGTTTGTGATTTTTCAAATCAGGGTGTGGTAGGTGAACGGGGAGCCTGTTACTGTATAGTTCTTTAGATTAACAATGAATCCCCTGAATTCCCACTCTAATTGCTTGGTTAGGAAGCTGCTTGTATTGCATGTAATGTTGAATGTATCACTGTGTTCTGGTTCCTATTTAAATTTGCAGCATCATGTATTTTTTATTTAATGATCAAATGAAGACAAATGTATAGCTGTTTTCTCCAGAATCTAGAAGAGGCCACCAAATGCTATATGTATATTTTAGTGATGAGAAAACAGTGTGTAGAATACTGTCTTTCAACTTGGAAAGTATATCCGCAGAGGCTAGATTCTCCTAAGTGAAACTAGGAGTGAAACTAAGTTTCACAGAGTTGCCTGAGAACTCTCTCTCCATGTGTTTCCTACTACAACCTGCTCGCTTTCTAGAGTAGCCTTTGCTTCTTGATCAGCAGATCTGTACACATTATATGATCAGTGTATGTTATAGGAATAGCATGACAGCCAATGGAATGTTGAGAGAATCCAAGTTTTTGTAGACTAAACTATGGCACAGAGCCCAAATGTTAAAGAGAAACAATGATGAAGACAAACTTAGGACCTGGCTGGTTGAAATCAACTCTCTCTTTTGCTCTCTCTCTCTCCTCTCTCTCTCTCTCTCTCTCTCTCTCTCTGTATGTGTGTTCGTGTGTTGTGTGGATTTGAGCATAGGTGGTGGCAGGGGTCATGTTGGTTTTTTTCATTAACATGTCTACATATGCATCAGCAGCTATGATGAGCTACTAATTAAATTAGCATTCTACTGATGTTTTTCCAAGGCCAATTTGTTTTCCACAGACATAAAACACACAAATTAAATTGAAATGGAAAGGAATTTATAACTGCAGGATTTTTCAAATACTCAGTGGAGGCACTAATATCTGAAAGTTCCTCAAGGGTGCATAATTGATTTTAATATACTATTTTAGTAGAGAAGACTTATTACTGAATGTCTCATTTTGCTGTTTCCATTATAATATAATTTTCTTTATAGTTCTGGCATCTATTCCAGCTGAGCTCATAGATATAAGAAATAGCAGTAAGATCTTAGACATAGCTGGCCTATTTTAAAATGGAATTGAGCCCAATCTGGTATTGACCTCTAAGTACTCTATTTATTCTAATTTTATTGTGAAAATTATTTACAATAAGTTGAAATTTTATAGTTTTATATATATTTATGGGGTAAAAGTGACGGTATTATTTATGAATACAATGTGGAATTCTACAAAGTGAAGTAAAAGATACAACACCTCAAATGGTTATTACTTTTTATTGTGAGAACATCTCGTGTTTGCAGAGGTATGTCCTCTTTTTGAAAATGTTACAATGAAATATTAAAGAAAGAAGTTTTACTACTTGTGCACACTAGCTATTTTATGTATTATACATGCAGCCAGGGGAAATTCTTTTTCAGTCAGTGTGGCCCAAGCAAATCAAAATATTGGACACACATAATTATTCTACTCTTTCACAAATTTTAAAATACATAATACATTCTTATGAACTATATCCACCATAAATCTCAAAAAAAGTTAAAAGAAATTACTCCTCCTCTGAAATCCTGTACCTTTTGACCATTACCTCCCCATTTTGCCCTAGTTTCTATAAATACTATTCTACTCTCTGCTTCTGAGTTTTAGGTTCCACATGTATGAGAGAACATGGAATGTTTCAATTTCTGTGCCTGGTGTGTTAGTATAGTTTTCTTAGTTTCATTCATGTTGTTGCAAATGACAGAATTTCCTTTTTGTAAACATCCTAAAAAATACTAATTTTGTTGTATGTGAGTACCATATTTTCTTTGCCTGGTTTCACATTTCAACACTGTTTCACTCCATAACTTAGTTGTTGTAAATAGTGCTGAAATAAACATAAGCAAGCAGGTGTCTTCAACAAATTGATTTCACGTCTTCAGTGTCTAGAAATAGGGCTGCTGGATCACGGGAATTTTATTTTTAGCTGCTTTGAGGAAACTTCATAAACTTTTCCATAATGGCTATATTAATTTACATTCCCACCAAAGTATTCTTTTTCCTAATTCTTAGCAACCAAAAGCATTTCAGTCCTCAGAAATTCCTGTCATCTCTGGATCAGTGCCCAATTTAGACTGGAAGGAAGAGCTAGTTCCTTCTTAACACATTTATCCTGATAAATATACCCAGTCCCTTAGGTGAGCCAGAGGAAAGGTTTAACTGTGTTACTGCAAATTTCCTCCTCACGTCTACCCAGTCTCTCTCAGAGGCTATGAGTGTGTTTGCTGGGCCATGCCTGGAAATTGAATGAGGAGCCTTAACTCCTATGTTGACTCATTATGCCTTTGTTCATCTGAAATAGAAAGTTTGTATTGCTATTATAGAACTATAGTTTAATCCTAATAAGATTTGCCCATATATTTGCATCTTAGTCTCCTTCATTAATTAGCCAATCCCAAAGATTCCTACAGGCCTGGTTTCCCATCATAGTCATCTTATTACCTTGTTCCTCCGGGTAAAATCATGCTCTATTTCCCTCACTGAGAGGACAAAAGCCATTTAAGTCTTCTTCCATCTAGAAACAGGGCTGCCAAAGAGCAGCAGTACTTTTCAGGGAAGGTGATGCTTTAATCTTCAACAAAACCCTGACTACAACGACATATGTCTTGGTGCCTCCGTAGAGAGTATATGTTAACACTCTCAGGGAAACCTGATGGGAGAGGAGGTTGTTCTTGATTAAGATACTCCAAATTTCTGACTCCTTAAATGGCAAGATTCCTTCTTACTAGTATTCTAAGGATTTTGTTTACATGTTAAGTTCATTTAGTGAAAGTATAACCATACTTACAAATTCATGTAGTCTACAATTCTGTTCCTTCCTTCTTCCTCTAGGACTTCTACAATTTCCATGGTGTTCACAGGTTAACAAAAATATAATATAAGGGGTGTGTGCTATTGAGTTTCTAGATTCGTGTTTGTGTACTCTTCACTGTATTTGGACTTGGTTTTAGTTATTGTTCTTGGTGAAATAAAAGACAAAAACACAAGAAGACTTATCCTAGTTGAAAAATATATGGGTCAGGTTGAAGCCAATAAATGCAAAGTAATGTGAATCTCCAATCACCAGAGAGGAAGAGGGACTGCTTATGTGACCAAGGTGTCCCTATTCACATGTTTAACAATCTGGTATTTTTAGTTATCTGAGTTTTGCCAAATCAATTCTAATGATCAGGCTATCATTCTTTCCCATTCAATCTCCTTAATTTTCTAGACATTATTTTAGGTTTTCAGGACTTTTAAATTATTACTTTAATAGATTATTACACAATAAAATGCTATGTGTTTATATTCAGTCTATTGTTTGGACATAAATATTCTGTAGTGTAGCTAACTAGAGTTGAATAATGTGTTCATTACCTCATAAACTTATTTATATGGTGGGAATATTTACAACCTACTCTCAGCTATTTTCAAGAACATAATGCACATTAACTATAGTCACCATGTTGTACAACAGATCTCTTGAACCTATTCCTCCTATTTAACTGCTATTGTGTATCTCCTGACAAGCACCTCCCAAGGCCATTCCCTTTCAATCACCATTCTGCTCTCTATTTCCATGAGTTCCACCTTTAAGACTCCATATATAAGTGAGATCATACAGTATTTTTCCTCCTATGCCTGGTTTATCTCCCTTCACTCAGTAAACTCTGGGTTCATTAATATCATATTAAATAACATAAATCCATTCTTTTTAAAACTGAATAGTATTTTTAACTGAATAGTATTTTATGATGTATATAGTCATGCACACATAATGGCAGTTTGATACATAGTGGAGATTCCTTAAGATTATAATGAAAACTTTCTATCACCTACTGAAGTTTCAGCCATCGTAACACTGCAGCATAATGCATTTCTCATGTGTTTATGTGATTCTGAGATAACCAACCCCACCGTACCTCCAGCTGTATAAAAGTGTAGCACAAGTTATGCTAAGTACCCAATCTTTGATAATGATAATAAATGAGAGTGGTATTGATTTATGTATACACTACATTATAATTTTACCACTGTTTTAGAGTATATTTTTTGGACTTCAAAAATGTATTGTAAAGCAGTGTGCGGTGTTAGACCAGTAGCAGCCTCATACATCTAGTATTACTGAGTTCCTTGACTGAACCAGGAGCCTGTGTCTAGCAATCGATCTACACCATCCAGGCCTGTGTGAATATACTTGGTGATGTTTGAAGATCACAAAAGGATGAAACTGCTTAAAAAGAAATCACTTACACTGTCCATATCATCCATATCAGGAGCAGAAATAAATCAGTGGGATTGTATCAAATTAAAAATCTTCTGCACTGCAAGGGAAAAAAATCAGCATATTGAAAAAGGCAAACTAAAAAAGGGAGAAAATATTTGCAAACCATGTGTCTGATAAGGGGTTAATATTTGAAGTATATAAAGGATAACTCAATAAAAATAAAGCAATGACCAGATTCAAAAGTAACTAAGGGATTTGAGCAGACATTTCTCTGAAGACTCTATGAAAATAGCTATCACTCATAGGAAAGGCATATGACCACTTATCATTTTGGAAATGTGTATTATACCACAATAAAACATGTGATAGTATGATGACTGTTTGAAGAAACAAAAATAACAAGTGATGGTTAATGCATGGGGAAACTGGGACTGGTGCACTTCCTGAGGATATATAGTGGTGGAGCTGTTACGGAAAATAGTTTGGATGCTCCTCTTAAAAACAAAACTACTGACGACTTCAAGTGTGCATACCCAAAGGAATAAAGATCAAGCTCTACACATATAGGCACTCCAATGTTTATTGCAGGATAGAAACAACCTACAATTCCATTGATGGATGACTGGATAAAGAGCATGTCTTATATACCTATAAAGAAAATTATTTACCCTTAAAGAAAAAAAGCCTGCTATGTGCAGCAGAAAAGGTGAATATGAAGGGCCTTTTATAAAGTAAAATAAGCAGGTGCATAAAACAAATACAGAATATTTCGCAGTTTTATGTGGAATATAAATTCATCAAAGTCACAGAAGTAGAGGACAGAATAGTGATTGTAACTGTTGGGAGGAGAGACAATTGGGGAGTAATGGGTTAAAGAAGACCCAGTTTAAAATCTGTATATGTGATAATAAACTTCATAAGGTCTTGTAAGATGAACAAATGAATCTGATGATGGAAAAATTAAAGAGGGGTGGAGAGAAGGAGTAATGAAAGGATTGAAATGTGTGATAGACATGGACCAATTCTCTACAGTGAATGTAATCATTATGTACTGCAAACATAGACTAGGAAAAGTTTTTTATAAAGCAAGGGAAATGGAACGTGGCATTTCATATTTGTAACCTGGGTACTTAGGAGGCTGAGGCAGGAGGATTGCAAGTTCAAGGAGAGCTTGGGTTACAAAAGGAGTCCTAGCATGGTCTGGAGTACAGACTAAGATCATGTCTCAAGCAAATTAATTTTTTTAAAAAACAAAAAAAAAGCAAGGCAAATAAATTGTAGAGATTATTATACTGTATAATACTTATGTCTAACAATGTATTGCATACTTTAGGTATATTTTAAATTAAGTATTGCCACAATATAATAAAATAATGATAAAGATACTAATAATGGGATTGGAAGTTTTGAGTGGTGATAGATGTATTTATGACCCTACGAGTGGGAACTTTTTTCATGGGTGTATTCTTATCTCCCACCTTGTCACATCATATACATTAAATATGAATCCTACCTAAATGTTTTGAAGTTGCAAAGCTAGTCATCATCTTACACAGCTCTTCCGGTTGGGTGTGGTGCTGCCTACCTGTAGGCGGATACTGCAATGGCAGATTGCTGAGGCCAATCTGGACAACAAAACCAATCTCAAAAATTTTTAAAAAGGCAAAGACTATGTGGAAGAAAATGGAACCAGATTGAAGGCAGCTGCCTGCATCCGTTTGTATCCAACCTCAAACTGTGCCTCACACAGTTGCTGTGTCTGCTGCTTTGTACGAATTCACACTGTGAAATGCTGGATGTCACCAGGATGCCAAATCACAACTTTGTCTTTACTTGGGTGTCTTATTAACTGACTGTCATCTCCTGCTAATGTGATTGTATCTTTGGCCCCATCCCTGATCTACCTTCTGCGTAAGGAAGCTGTGTCTCAGGGAATAAAGGAGGCAGACGTGGATGGCCTCTCTTTTCATCCTTTCTATTGTCCCTGGTGCAGCTGAGACTTTTCAGAGGTACTTCACTTAGTGAATTCCATTCTCCGTGGGACTCTAGAGAGGCAGACATTCGCGTGCGGCATCCACTCTGGGTTTGCCGCACATTCACACTTCAAGGTTTGCGAATTGAACACTTCCTGGTTGGAGTTTTCTTTTCCACCTTGACTCTCTATTTCTTTACAAGTTTAGCTAGCAGAGTGGAATTAAAAACAGCTTAATCATGACACAGTTTGACAAAATGCACTGTCTTCTTTAGGCAAGTGATTGAAAGAAATGTTCTAGATTTCTCTGTCAGAGTAAATAGTGTGGAAAACTATTTTTTACTTGTATAGATTTAAATTCTTCTGTATGTCAGTGAGGATCAATAGCAATATAACAAAAATAAATGTAATAAATCTAAATGAATGATAAACTATTTTGGGATCTAAGTAATGGAAAATGCCAGTGAAAAAATTCTCTCCGTTTTTATTAAATATGCAACAAATGTTTTCATTCCCTTGCACAGTACTCTTGAGGAAATGTCATCTGCAGCTCAGAGAAAATCATGATGATATTTCCTGGGTTCTCTTTAAAGTATCCTTTGATGCTTCATAGACTCAACAGTATATTAAGCATAAATGGTTTCCTCAGGGCTACAGATGGAAATGAAAGTATGATGAGTTTTAGGACTAGCAGTAAAACTAGTAATGTTTAGGTCATAAATGGAAATGTCACTGTGTCCTGGAACATTTGCTTTGAATACTTATGCTTTTAGTTATTTATACCCTACTTTGTTTTAGAAACAATTTTAGGCAAGTTACAAAAGTATAGAAAATAAAAACAAAGAAGTGATGCAATTAAGAAGAAAGTACATGGAAAAACAAAATGAACAAAATGAAGCTGAGAAATAGAATGGATCGAACGTGTGCCGCAGACATCTGTCTACTTGCTAAAAGGGGCTGGCTTAGAGTTTTCTAGCAGCCAATGTGAAGAGACAAATGTAATTAGTTACAAGAGTTACACATTCATTAAGATATAAACAAGGCTGCTGCTCAGGGGACCTCTGTGCCATAAGCCTGGTAATAAAATGCTGAGTTAAATGTAATGACATGTTTTCTCAACAACATCTCTAGAGTAAATAACACAACGAGTTTCAAAGAGAAATTTCTTAGAACTTCCCTTAATAAAATCCCATGGCATCCATCAGGGAATAATTCATTTAAAATTTATTCCAGCTGAAGCTAGAATGGTACCATTCAGATGCAGACTTCTTCTGGTCTGTAGCATTTTATAGTAGTCAGAGAGGAAGTGATAAATTGCGTGTTCATTACATGAGTTATGTTTTTTCAAGTTTAATAATTGTTTTAAATTTAATATGAGATGGATGCAAACATTTAAGTAATGTGAATATATAATGTAAAAAAAGAAATCACCCACTTTTGCCCTTTTGCTTATTGTAAAAACTTGGATATTTTCCAACATATATCAATTTGTGTATGACCCTGTGAGTAGAGTTAGATTCTGGTTCCCATCCTGGTTCCCAGAGGCATCAATTTTAGTGACATGTTTGGTAAAGGGCCCAACTGCTGTTCCATATGGAGCAATGGAAGACTTTTGCTCTGGGAAAGTGCTTTTCACATGGATGAGAACATCTGCCAGGTATTCACAGGGACGCGTCACTGGAGTAGTCAGGTCAAGCTCTGGGTCTCTTTGGAGAGTTTATGCCACTTGATAATTCGTTTGTCCACATCCTCACTGCAAGGTGATAAGATTAGAATCCAGGGCTTCGGGGAGGTGATTTGATCTAAAATTAGTGTCTTTAGAAAAGCAGCCCAAGGGAGATCCCTCATTGTTTCTACACATGTGAGTACACAGTGAGAAGATGCTGTGTCACATCAGTAATATTTATTTGAATTCCTAGGAGTTGTAAGCAAAGTTATCACAACAATGACATAAGGATATGTATTTATCAAAGAATAGAAAGTAATGGAGAAAATTGAGAATTTGAATATGAAAACCATGTTGCACTTATGCTAATATTAAGATTTGTTTCTATTTTTAGAAAACATTACAGAAACAAGAAATCAATGACTGGAAATGTGAGAAACAACATAACACATAGAAAAGAAAGAAAGAAGGAAAGAAAGAAAGAAAGTAAGTTGGGATATAAATAACATTAGAAGTTCCAATAGTTACTAAAATGAGTGGTAGAGAATATTGAGAGAATAGAGGTGATATTTAGATGGAGAAATGATAGGAAATTTACAAAAATTGATATCTAGTTCCTCTAATAAAGAATTGCCCAAATCCTGAGCAGGATGTATTCAAAGCATGCACAGAAACGTACTCTTAGCTACGTGGCACAGAAGTACTAGAACGTGAAGAATCCAAAGTTATGAAAGCTTCTATAGGGAAAACGTTATGTACAAAGGAATGAGTCTCACAGATACGAGTCTTCTTAGCATCAACATCAGGTGCAAAAAGACAGTGGCATGTCACTTCCAAAGTGTTGAAGAAAAATATTTCTGGTTTTCTTAAATCAAGACTTTGAAAACTAGCTGTGCCACTTAATCTTAACTGTCAATGTGACTGGATTAAAAGACTCCTGGAGAGATGACCAGACCAAGGGAGTACATACTCAACAGCACATTACTCATTAACTCAACAGCACATTAACTCATTGTCCATGGCTGAATGTGTCCTAGCTGGAGGAGGCGAGTTACTAGGGGTGTGTCTTTGAAGGGTGTGTCTCTTGCCTGTGCTTTTTCATCTGGCTTTTTCTTCCCAACCACTATAAAGTGAGCAGCCTTGCTCCATTACGTCTTTCTGCTTTGAAGTCAGCCAACCATGGAGTACAATCTCTGAAATCATAAGCCAAATAAGACATTTCCTCATTTAATTCGATTATGGAAAACTAAACATTTTTTATTAATTTCTTTGTTGAATTTCTTTCTTGAAAGATGGGAGAATTTATATGTCAGCCTCCTAGAACTGGGAGAGGAGTGTGTCCATCAGCTCTTCATCACTGTGAAAACATACCCGACAATGATCACTTAAGGAAAAAAGATCCATTTAGGCTCATGGTTTTAGAACCTGGTCAGCTGGTTCCATTATTTTTAGGCTCGTGGCAGAGGGGAAACTTCACGCAGAGGGACAGTGCTCACCTTATGGCAGTCAGGAAGCAGAGAGACAGCAAGAGAGTCAGAGAGGAGACTAGAGGCAAGAGAGCGCACTCAAAGCTGTGCCCCCAGCGTCCTGGTGTTAGGCCCTGCTTCCTAAGTGGCCTTCTCCCAAACAGCATCAAATTATGACTCCATCAATAGATAGTCCATTGACTAAGTTATAGGTCTCATGATCCATTCTCTTTTGAAGACCGATCAGCAACTGAGCCTTCAACACATTGAGGCTTTTGGGGGACTTTCTTGATACCAATAACAATGAGTTATAGTAGTGAGAAAGAAGATAAAACTGTAGAGATCAACACAAAGATGAAGCCTGGATGCTCAAAACTAAAACCAACATAGAAAGAAGTAAATATCAAATTCTAAGGGTAAAGATTTTTTAAGGAAAACAAGAACGGAAAAATAAAACTTAAAATGGGTAAAAGAAAATTTAACAAAGCATGAATAGAAAGATTATTATAAGCCAAAAGGAAAAGTTGTATAAAAATAATACAAAGCATATAATCTTGAATCATAGAAATTAAAACAAAATTAAATTGATTTTTTTGATTAATGATACATTCAAGCAAGGAAAAGAGGAGGAGAGGAGGACAGACAGATGACTTTGGGTAAACACCATGCAGTCATAAGAAAATATTAGAGTGAATTTCCTGTTAGGTCTTCAAGATGGCTGACTCTGGCCCTTCAGCCCACAGGCAGTCCTGTGGACACCCTCTTACATCTATACTCATCATCTTAGGGATGGGGAGGGGTTGTTTTATTTTGAACAGGTGGTAGTTCAGTGTGGTGCTGCTGGGTGGTCCGTGCAGCTGTTAATATCACTTCAAAACACTTTCCACATTACTAGAATATTACAAGAAGTTGGAGATAACAAAAAATATCCACAGAACCTAAAAGCTGTTCAGTAATCTGGAGCAGAGCGCCACTTCACTGGGTGTAACTGCACTTCAATTGGAACTGAATGCTAAAATGAACGCTTAAGTGAGCTGCTCTGGGTTTCTCACTTACAAAGTGGTTCAACATTGTTTCCATATGGACTAAAAAAGGAAAAAAGGAGAAAGGAATGAAAGAAAAAATGAAAAGGAAGAAGGAAGGGTTAGGAGTATGTCTTTAAGCTTATGGTTCTAATCAGTGTACATCTCTGTACCAAGTAAACACTTTTTTTCCATTGCTAATCTTTCTACTTGGAGAAAACATTCCACCAGGTGTAATTGCATTAGCAGGTGTGTGCAAACTGGAAAGCTTTCTGTGCTTGCTACTCTGAATCTGTGCTTCCTTTGTCTCAGAAGTACAAAAATAGCACATGAGAGACAATATGACACAGAGACCATTAAGTCTAGACTTGAATACTATAAAACTCTACAGACAAACTCTTTTAGTGAAAATTGTCATAAGCTGGGAAAATCTAGTTGAATGGCAAAGTGATATTTGATCTGTGATGTGATCATGCTTGTGAGCATAGCTACCACCTGGGTATGCTTATATTTTATGGGCTTTTGTGATTCTGGCAACAACTGCTATTACATCTACTTTCCCATAGCTTTTCCCTTGTTAATGGAGTGGGAAATGAAATATGCTTTTTTAACTTCCCTTGGGCTTTAAGTAAAGTTAGACTATGACTAGGCAGATAGCAATGGGAAACAATGAGAAACAAATGGCAAATTCTCGAAAACCAAGTCCTTTCTTTAAGGTCAGCTACAGTGCACGCTGCACTACAGCTAATAATAATGCAAAAAGAAATAAACAAAGACTTGCAATTCTACTGGTATTTTCTCTATTTTCTGCTTGCTACACACCTCAATCCCCGTGTCCCTGGGAGACCAGTGACTGACAATGTTAGTCTTATTTGGTGGGTGGAAACATGGAAGTAAATCAATTGCTTTACCTAACTGAGATTTCTTTAAATACCATTGAGTACTGGTGCATCTCTAGACCGATAGCAATGCCTAACTTACGTTAGCTGCCCAAGAACAATGTGATATCCTTCCATACATTTGTAGCACACATACACAAAGTTTGCCAAATCCTGACTAGTGGAAAAGAAAAAAAAAACCAAAAAATATAAAAAAACAAACAAAAAAATGGTAGAGACACAGAACTCTAGTCACATTAACATTGCAAGTCTGTCAAGACTGCTACTCTCTGTTTGTTCTATGTTTATTTTTCCAGGTATAAATCTTCATTTTCCAGTGGTGCAAGATATCAGAAAGATTTATTAGAGAAATGTTTATGGTACATTAAAATATTATTTAGGCCTTTTAAAAATTATTTTATCTTTCATATTTTTTATTTTGGAAATTAATGAAAACAACTATTTTAGTAGACCATAGAAGACAATGTGAAAAGAGATGAGAATTACTTAGAGTCAACTTAATATTTATTGAATTCTCTATTATATGTTCAATCCATGCTTAGTGTTGGCTATGTTACCAATAAGATAAACATGGCCCCTGTCCTTATAGACATCACATTTTAGATGAGGGATTAAGGAAAAGAACACGTATCCTAAGTACTCTATAGGAAGGAAAGATGGTGCCGAGATCAGGCAGCAGGATGGAGTAGAGGGTCAGGGGAGCTGACCAAAGGGGGGCATTCACAAGTAACACAGGACAGAACAGGAGAGGACCTTCATATCTGGAAAGGAATATTCCCAACCAGTGACTCATGAAAGTAAAAGCTTTAAGGTGGGAAAGAGTTAGCCAGTTATATCCAGGTTTATATATAAAGACGATTATTTAAGAGAATAAGTGGGCAAGTTTCTCCTACCCAGGACTCTTAGTTTCACATTTGCAAAATCATAATAATCCCTATGTTGAGGACTAATGCAAAAACTCTCTGTGGCAAAGTGCCCAAGACACTGTAGATCTTCAGAAAATGGCTTTTCCCTTTTCTGTCAACATTTTGTAGCTTTAGATAAATTCCTCACAAAATGTGCAGCAATAACAAAATATTAACACTTCCAAAGTGTGTCATTTTGAAACATGTAAGACTTTCTGTATAAAAAAAAACAACAACAACAAAACAAAACTGTTTTGGAAGCTTTAAACAGGATTCAGCTGTACCCTAACTGTGAAGGTCACAGATTACCATACCTATGTTTATTTTTTTTAAATTCAAGTGTATTTCAGCAACTACAAAACAAATCAAGATTGAAATATAACAGATTGAATTCCTTACTTGCTGAGTTTTCAGCTCTAGATTAGTATGTATTTAATTGACTTTCAGCCTGAATTAATTTAATCTCTTTTACACTAAACAGACTCTTATACTTCACAATGCTGCTGTACAGCCACTAGGATTGTTTTACTATCTATAGACATTTTGCATTTTAAAAAGCTCTACAAAAACATGTCCCTGTTTATATGACCTTTCATAACTAATTCCAGTTGGGTTTTGTCAACCAATTGTAATGCTTGTTTTCTTAACAAGAAACTAACCTTCCCTTTCTTGGAGCCAGAGCATTTGATGCACTAAATGATTAGAACAATTTTAGTCCTGAGCAAACTCAGTTCATGCAAACATGTTCTGCTGAGTCCAAATCATGGCCAAAAAATAACCCATAATAAAGAAATCCCTGGGATCAGTATCTATGCAATTTCTGTGCTCCACTGAAATTTAAGTAGGTGTGTCTGAGCACTCTAAAACACATGTCTCACACACTCTCTCTCTCTCTTCTTCCCTCAGCTGGTGTAAACCAGACCCATATGGTGGCTGTCATGGTTGAACAATGGCTGAGCTGTGGAAAAGGACGTGCTTTTCCCTAGGAATGATCTGCCCTGCCTGGGATGTGCGCTGCAGGTGATAACTCTGTCCTGCAGCTGCTGCTGTAACTTCAGGTTAGGCGGCTGAAGTTACTAGGAAGAGCTTGTGGGTGTGGTGTACTAATGAGAAGAAAAGAGAGAACTAAAAACTGCCTGGTGGGAGAATGAGGAACCTAATGAATATCAAAACTGTGGCACAGGTGAAGGGAAACAAAGTAAATTAATTCATTCTAGACAAAACCTGGGTGAACCATTCAAGTTAAAAAAAATCCCTATCTGAAGAGAATAAGAAAGGTGTATTTTTTAATCTAAATTATCCTCAAGAATACTGACACTTTCTGAAAATAAGGGAAAATAAAAAGATAGTCTATACGTGGATTTCATTTCTTTATTGGATACATGTGAAGAATTATAATGACCAAGTAAAACAAGTATTCTTTTTACCTTGAGTCAACCAGATGTTTGTCTGCATTTATTCTTTACTGGTGGTATTTCCTTCTGGAAATTCTTGCCTAGAATGTGTTCCATTTATCTAAATATTTCAGTTTCCTGTTAAAATCTTACCTCCTCTGTTAAGTTTGTTTTATTTACCCTATTCTCTGTAACCTCCTTTGATATTCCTTAACTTCCCCTTTATTATTGAGCCATAAATCCTACCTGAAACCAGAAGGGAAATAGAGTTAGGCTGTTAGTGGAATTGGTAGGTAGTTGGTCCATTTAGGGTTCTCTGTACAGGAACGTATAATCTTTTGTTTTTTAAGAAAAGGAAGACTTTTGTGAAAGCTGGTTACTGATGGCATGATGCCAACACAGCAGACAAGACTGAATTTTTCCTCTTCTATTTTTGGGGATAGGTTTTGAGTACCACTGGTGAG
The DNA here is from genome assembly GCA_004027295.1 of Dolichotis patagonum. Lineage (NCBI taxonomy): Eukaryota > Metazoa > Chordata > Mammalia > Rodentia > Caviidae > Dolichotis > Dolichotis patagonum. The sequence continues at coordinate 17,569 of PVJX010017708.1, read as the reverse complement.
GTGACTTTTCTAGAATCTAGAATTATGGCCATGATAGAGTTGGTGAGACAGTGGGTACAAGCACTGTTGCTCTGGGGGACAATCAGAGAGTATCATCCTTAATTCTTCCTTTGCTTCCTTCCCTGGTACGGGGTCCAGTGTTACACTGCCACTTCAAGACTCAGGAGGTCCCTGGTGTAAGTATGCATGCCAGACTGCGTTCCCACAGATGGCACTGGGAAAAGAACAGAGTATTTCTTTAAAACACTACGTGCAGGTTTTCACCAGAAATTGGTCCAAATTAGCAATTTTTTTTTCGTTTGCTATGGGTACTGTTGGGTACCATAAATTGAATGTCTTAAACTGCAGAAATTATCGGAGTTCTGGAGGCAAGAAATTCAAGATGGAGGTGATGGCAGGGCAGATTCCTTCTGATTTCCATAAGGGATAATGTGTTTTATGCTTCTTTCTAGATTGTGGTAGGTCTCCTGGTAATCTTTGGGGTTCTTTGGCTTGGCTTGTGACTCTCTGCCTTTATCATCACATGCTATTCTCTGTGTTTATGCCTGCATTTGAAATTTCATTTGTTTTTAATGACCCCAGTTAGTTTAGATTAGGGTCCCACTCAACTTGATCTCATCTTAACTATGTACATTTGCAAACCCTATTTCCAAATAAGATCACATTCTGAGGTACTGGGAGTTAGGATTTCAATGTATGAATTCTAAGGTCCATAATTCAATACAACTCTTTAGAGCTCAAACTGCAAAAAACATTTAGATGGTTAAGAGACTTTGCTCTGAGAATCTGGGTCCAGTGTGGACATGGCCAAAGGTGATCTTTGAGGATGAAATGCTTTGGAATGGATAAATTCTAGGCTATTCCTCTGCTCCAGGTATTTTTGTTTGTTTCTGGTATCAAAGAGAAAGAGTGATTAAGAGTGGACAGATATTTTTTGAAATTTTAATGAAAGTGCAAGGTGTAACACACAAGCTGACAGTTCATAAGATGCACAAAACTGATGTTAGACAATCTGGGATTTACGTTAATTAGATTTGTGGCACGCTATTCACAGGAAGGGATTGACTATGAGTTGTGTGTTCCCAGTCAATGGTAAGTGATAGTCCCTTAAAATGTCCATTATTTCCTGGAATGTGTGAATATATTGTGGTATATGGCAAAGGGAACTTTTCAGATACAATTAATATTAAGAACTTTAAAATAAGCAGACTATCTTGGGTTAGCTAGAGAACCTAATCTAAATACATCAGCTTTTAAAATCAGAGTATATTTTTTCTGGATGGAACTAATAGAGATGAAGCAGAATGATCTGAAGTCTAAGAAGATCTAAATCCAGTATTGTTGACTTTGAAGATGAAACAACAAACAAAGTATGGATCTCTATATATTGACAATGACCCCAATTTATAGACATCAAGGACATAGGACCTCAGTCCTACAGCCATAAGGGAACTGAATTCTACCAACATCTTGAATAAGCTTGGAATTAGATTTTTCCTAGAGCATCCTAATATGAACATAGCTAACTGACATCTTGATTTTGACCTGTGGAGCCAGAACAGAGACTTGATTGAAACAACTGTGATATATTTTTGTTGCTTTAAATTCCTAAACTCCTGGTAATGTGTTCCAGTAGCAGTAATCAATACATATACTAAATGTCAAGTTGGGTTTTCTGCTTTTAATATCTAAAGGAAAGATTGGTCTCAGTGTCCTTTCTAATGTCCCCACTATGATTTCTGCAAGGCCTTACTTCGGGTGTGATAATATATACTTTCATGGTTTTCTCTGTCCTTGTGCTCTCATTTCTAGCTGTCTTGTTCAATACTATGCTATTGATTTTTCTGTACTTGCCCTATGCCATTGCAACTAACGAGCAGGTTAGGCTGACCAGCTGGAAAATGAGCCATGGGTAGTACAATCCAAGTTACCCCAGGAGTCAGCCAAAGCTTTTGTGCATGAGTGGACAGCCAGTCCACTCCAGCAAAGCCTTCAATAAACCCCAGCTAAGACCATACACAGATGTCCAAGCAGTAAATGCTCATTGTGTGTCACCGAAGCTTTGTTATAATCCCTCACACATCATGATGGTGGCAGAGGACAGTAGACAGTGACCCAAAGGGAACTGTTGCTCCCTTGATAGTATTAGTCTTTTCCATCCCTTCTGTTCTTTCTCATGCTTCTGCCACACTTTTTCTAGTCTCTTTTAATATATTTTTCTTTTATTTTACCTGCCATGTATTTCTACTACCAGTAACTTGTTAATATTAAATAACAGCTTCTTTCATTCATCATTTTTAAAACTCCTTGTGGTAGTCATCTAAGGCAGTCTACAATATGACAAAGAATGAATCACAGTAAGAGGTTAATTCTGAAGATTCCCAGAATGTCCTGGTGCCCCTAGCAATTTAGGTGACTAGAGATCAATCAGGATGCCTCAACAATCTTCAGAAAGGTTGGAGAAATATCACTGTTCATGGTTTATTAGACTAGAAGACATCAGGCAAGTTCAAGATCATTCAAGGTACCTCAAACTTATCTTCCTATCATGTACTTCCTATCATGTACCAAATATATTACTTTGCTATTTTAAATAGATATGTCCCACATTCTCCACAGGACTGTACCACCTTTAATGTAGGATTTGTTTTCTACATCTTTTTAAAATCATGATATTTGGCAAATGCTCTGGAAAAAAAACGTTCCCTCGATCAATCTGTATTAATAAAGATGATGAAGAAGAATGAGAGGCTGAAGGAACAAAAATTATGTGAATAAAAATTATCTAACTAGTTTTCAACTTCTCTTAACCTTTTTTTGTCTTAACCTGTACTCTAGATTTAAAAAGAATAAATTCAAGTAAGACTTCTTTAAACAATCATTCTTAGGAGGTGGAAATAAATGTGGAATATACAAATTAAAACGAATAATAGATTACAAACTAGAGGCTATGACACTACCAATGTCAGGAAGTAGAAATTCTTCAGATACCTGCTGATTATTAAGTCAATGAAAATTATAATTCTTTGAAATAAGCAGAAGTTACATATGCCTAAGTCACAAAGCTTGCTGCAAGGCAGCTGCTGATGAGAAAATCATTGCTTAATGTTAAATTTGCTTTTAATAACTCCTTGGCAGAATACTACTAGCAATTATAACACAAAGCAGAATGTTGCAACATCTGTGAAAATACTGAGAATTCATTTTGTTTAGAACAATCATTCTTTGCCTTATACTTGGAATTTCCACTGAATCTGTATTCATTTGGAATTTACATCATTTCCCTAGATGGTTAATGAAACTTAGCTATAGCTTTAAAGGAATTTCGCCTTTAAAACTAACATTTTCCTTCTTCTTAATATAAAGGTAATATTAGCATGGCCTATGTTAAATTCTTAACACCTGCATACCAAAGCTTAATGTTTGCTATTTTAGATGAATACCTGACCTTAGAAATCATGAATTATAGCATTTGGCTGAGTGTCCAAATAACTGCTGAGGAATATAATCCAATGTAAAGGTTAAGGAAAGGGCCACACTGGTGCCTGTAAACTCTCAATGCACGATTCTTGGGATACCAGCCATGGTAGATTAAAAGCGGCTGCAAATTTATTGCTATTCTTTCCCACTGTGCAGTCAATGAACCCTACGAAGAACAGAAGAAGATGACACAGCTGAGGTCAGTCTGAATTCTTGGCCCATACAACTGACAATGATATGAATTCTTTTGTGTGTGTGGTACAGACGATTGAACCCAGGGCCTTTGCACTGAGCTATACAGGGTTTTCACTAAATTGTCAGGTTGCCTAGGCCATGCTTCAGCTTATGATCCTCCTATCTCAGCCTCTAAGGGTTGCAGTTACAGAAGTGTGCCAACAAACACAGCTGAAAAACGGTTTTTTTCCCCCTTTGGTAGAATAGCATTCCATTGTGTATGAATACCATATTCTTTTTAAACTCGAGTCTTTTGTAAGACAAGGGATACAACTTGAGCCCTTGAGGTTACGAGAAATACATTAGACACACAAGCTTAAATATCATATATGTGGTTATATAAATGTAAAAAAGATCAAAATGAAAGATAGATCATAGGAAGCAAGGAGAAAATATCATTTGCAAAGGGGATGGAGATAAGAGATGGATTGAGAAGTGAGGGAGAGGAGGGGAACAAAGAACTGAGATGGGTTATGCAAATTTACCAATTCTTAAACATGTACTAGTGAAAAATAAAATTTGAAGAAAAATAATCTTAAAAAATGTATTTTATGTCACCAACTTTGGTGAAAGGTGTCAGTTATCTGTTTCTAAATAGCAAGTAACCCCAGTGCTTGGTGAATGAAGATGATCATGAGCATTATCACTCAAGATGAGTCAAAGTCCAGAAGTTGGTTGGGACACAGAGGGGCTGGTTTGATTCTGCTTCACAAGGTGCTGAGCCTGTGCTACCAACACTTGGAAACTAGGGTGACAGGATGGCTTCAGCTTGAATCATAGGGTGACATCTTCCCTTCCATTTTGGTGAGTGATATTTGTTGTCAGCCAGGCCTTCAGCAGAACTGCTGATGGGAACAGTGGTCTACATGCAGTCTTTCCATGGAGTCTCTCAACAGGGGCTGCTTGGGTTTTCATGGAGTCTGGTGCAGGCTCCGTGTGAATGAGGTGAAAGGTGTTTTCTAGTTAGTGCTGCAAGTTACAGAGGCCCTACTCACACGCCTATCTACACGAAGGAAAGGAGGGTAAGGCAGAATAGTCCCAAGCAAATGAGGATGAGTGTGCAGAAGTGTCAAAGTTATACAGAACTAAGAGTGTATCTTGTAGGAGGCAGTTTTAGAAAACACATCCCTTCACTGGTGTTATTTGAGCAACAATATATAACTGGAACACCAGTAAATGTGTTCCACAAACAATTTATAAGAATGTAAGTTTGTGAGGGCATAGATTTCTTTCTTTGTTTTTCTCCTTCTCCTTTCCCCTCCTCCTCCTTCTTCTTGCTATTGTTGAGTCTCAGTGACTGGCATGTGGTCATTAATAAATATTTATGGAACTCCTGAGTAATAAACAGGAATTTCTCTAACATTTCAGTCCATAAAATCTAGTCAATACCTGACTTGGCTGCTCTTTCTGTTTGCTAGCAACCAGAAGAGAAATTGTTTACAATTTTTGTTGAATAATAAATGGCAGCCTTCCAAGGCAGTGGAAACTAGAAAGCTAACTGAAACCAATAAACTTCAGGAAAATTCCCCTTTGGATCATGAGACAAGCCTCTTAATTCTCTCTTGGGGGGCTTTCACCGGCAGAATCCTAAGTAGAGAGCTGAGTTTCAAGGACAAGATAAAGAGGATTCCCAGAGGTCTTCATACTTTCCTGAAATCTCAGTTGATCCTCTCATGACAGAGTCTTCCAAATGGAGATGAAAGGAATCCTGCTTGTACTTCCAAAACACTCACAGAGACAAAAGAGAGTAGGATGATTTCTAAAACTGGAACCCGAGAATTATAGATGTCAGGGTTTATGTCAGTGGCCCCCAAGCCTCATGCAATTATGCATTTGTGATTGGTTCATCATCTAACACTTGGATTGGTGGTGTGAGTGCTACACCTGCCTAGGGGTGGAGCCGGGATGTGATGTAATGGCAGGAAGAAGGTGTCTCTCGCTCTTGCAGGTTTCCTCCTTGCTGTTTGCAGCCACCATGAACTGTGTCCCCACCATGCCACCCTGCCTTGGAGCCAACTGAGTATGGACTGAAACCTCCAAAAAGTGTAATAAATAAACCTTTCCTTTGCCAACTTTGGGCATCAGGTATTTTGTCTCAGCAATGAGTTAAAAGTAACTAAGACAATAGATAAACAAAAATTTAGGAAAGGTTAGGAGAGAAAGTCCATGCTGTAGATTCCCTTAAGAACATCACATAAGTTGAGCGTATCCTCACTGAAGAAAATAAAGACGCAATAATCACTCCTCATTGTACAACACAGAATTAAACTTTGTCAATGTGCCTGTATATGCAAGAATTATTTTTAAAAATATTTTAAACTACTTTTAATAAATAAAAATTCATTTTAATACTTTACATGCTGAAACCTGAACTTTTCATTAATATGGCATAATCTGATTTCATTCTCATTAAATATCCTTCTACAGTACAATGAGAATAATAAGAGTCGGAACACTGAAAGTACTCTCTCTTTGCTTTCTACTAGGATTAGTTTTTAGAAGCTATGTCTGGACTCAAATTCTTCTAGGCAATATTATAAACAGAAACACTGTGACAAACATACACTTTCTTTGTGGAGTGAGGATGTGATCCTGTATCATGTGTGAGGAATTTGCTTTCCCTCAGGAGTGAGACGAACTCGTGCCTAAGTTTCGTATGAACACACTGTTTAGGATGTGGTAGGGGAGGTATTATTTACTGAACATATAGGACTACGTTAGCTCTATGGCTTTGGTCTTACTAATTTGTATTCTATGAAAGAGTAAAGGGAGAATTAGAGAAATTAATGCTATATAATGAAAAAGAGAAAAGTCAGAATTTGAATTCAAAGTCCTCAATTCACACTGTACTAGAAACACGACTACTTTTTCTTTTAGTCATAAAAGGCCCCACAATGTTTCTCTATCCAATATTTTATACTAAGATTAAGAAAATGAGTATATATTAGATATGTAGAGCTTTGATTATATTATAATCATTCACTCTACAGAAGCAATAAATAATAAATATACAATTTCACACATTGTGTTGTCATAAATAAATGGGACAATTGATAATAAATATAATATTGCATTTATATAATTAGTATTATTTTTATTCTAACTGTATTATGGATATTTTATTTTCTTTTTTTGAAATGAGATTTTGTTATATTGCTCATACATTTTTTCTTTCTATATCATCATATTTCTGTAATTTAGCATTCAGTGAAACATTACCCATTTTTGAGGTTGAGAGATGAATGGTAATAATGAAGCAGCTAATGCGTGGACATTATGTGTACACTAGAATGCATGGTGGTGGACAGTGGGACCAAACACCAAAACGTTTATAACCTATTTAGAGAAAAAAGTGAGCCTCACGAATAAAATGATAGCTGTAAGACAGAATGTATTTTAGTTTTAGGATAAATGATATTGCTTTTTAGTCTCGTAGGACATCAGATACCATAACGAAATATTTGAAATGTAGCAGAAGATGGGTAGTTAGACATAAAGAATGGGTAACATGGCTGAGTATTCAGGCACAAAACACAGCATGTGCACACATCTCATACTGAGAGGCAACTGGGCGGGTTTCCAATAGAAACACCTTGATCCTAAAGAATGGAGTGCTCTATTGGGAAATGATGAGAAATGAGAAGAGTGCATAGGATCAAAACAGAAGACATGAGATCTCAAAAGTCTAACAAAAGAGATTTTTTACCATAGTACAAAAGGATGATTTTTCCTTTTCCTATTTGTACATGCATTCCCAATCATTCTCCATCATTCAATAAATCATCTCAATTCCAAAATTTATAAAAAAGAAAGCTGCTTCTATTTAGTTTTCCACATAGTGATGCTAAAATGAGAAGGTAGATATTAACTTATATTTATAAAGTATGATTAGTTTCCATAAAGAAATTCTGTGATTAAATTGACATCATTCCATACAGCTCATAAATTCTGCTGAGAGAACTTGTTAATATATTAAATAACTTTGCATAAATTATTGACCAGTAATACAAAAGATTCTGACACCAAAAGGAGTTAAAGTCACTTTAAAATAAAGCTCTCTAAAAAATTCTTACTATTTAAAAACTCTCAAAGTTTTGGAGTTGCTAAACAATGAAACTCAAGTTTCAACTTTGGGCAATCCTCATGAATTCATTGCTAATGAGAGATGACAAACAAATTGTAGCCTGACACCAAAATGACACTAAGATGGCTGCCACCAAGATGGTCTCCAGTGATGATTATCTCTTAGCAGTCACACTTTCCCTCACTGTATAGAGCTGACTTGTGTGACCCACAGAAACTGTGTGAGATGATAAACACATATAATACTGGTGTATTCTGCTAAATTTGGAGATAATTTGCTATAAAATAAATATCTGATGCACATACTGCACATACTCCTATCTCCACTCCCATCTGCTTCTAAATATTTGCTACTAGTTAGCTTGACCATTTTTAATATCACTAGACTTATAACCTTACATTTACTTTTGTGGCCATAATATCCACCATTTTAATTCCAGTTCTATATTTCAATGGAATTATGAAGACTGTGTAGCTTTTGAACAATTCTTTTTCCCTTTTCCCTTCTGAGTACTTAAGCTTTGAATTGTACTTAGGTGAATGGATTTTATAAAATAGTTTTCATTTAATGGGTTCATATATATTCTATTCCCAGCTGTGCCATAGCTTGCGGCCAGTATAACTTGCTTATGCCTTCCTTTTTCTGTTTGGAAGTCCATAATTTCTTTTTTATGCATAAAATTTAGAAATTTCACAAATCATACACCAGTAATTATTCTTCCATATTTTTCCCTTGGGTATGGTTGCTGTATTTCTTTTACTCTATTTTTCTAATCCATGATTTTAATGTCTTTTTCAGGAGGTTCAAGGACACCATAAAAGTATATTTTTAAAGCAATATAGAATTGCTAAAGGTCTGACCTCTGAAGTCACAGCCTGATTAAAATTATAGGTTAGATATTTATTCACTTGATGACCTTACATAAGTATTTTAATCACTTGTGTTTATATCAGTTATGTAGATTAAAATGAAGATAATAATCTAACCTAACTTTTGAAGATTATATAAAGATTAAACAATGCAATTATAACAAGAGTAAGCATAGGTGTGTGTGTGTGTGTGTGTGTGTGTGTGCATGTATGTTTACTCTGATATTCAATGAGCATCTTAAATCTGTAAATTTCTTTATTTCATCAAATTTGGTACATTTTCAGTTCTTATTTATATGAAATTTTTTTTCTGTTCCATTCTATCTTTTCTTTCTGTAATGTGTATTTGTTAGTTACATATATATTGCAATTGCATATGTCATATAATTTGAAATTTAACAGATCCACGAGTCTTTGTTCACTTTTTATATTATCTTTCTTCTTTGTTCTTAATATTGGATAATTTTTGTTGATCAAAATTTAGTTTGCTTATAATTTTCCAGTTAGTACTGTTTCTGAGAGTTCATCCTACAAAATTTTTAGTATGAACAGTGTGTATTTCAACTCTAAACTCTTAATTTTGTTAACTTTAGTTTTTATGTCTTTAATGAAATTTCTTTTCTCCTCAGTTATCATAAGCATTCTTTGTTTCACTTTATTAAGGAAAATTATTATAGCTATTTAAAAAGTTCTTGCTTGATGGTTCTAAAATGTTTCCTCTTGAAGATTATCTTGATGTTTTCCTTTGGAAATACCTCTTAGTATTGCTTTCTTTTCTTTGTACATCAAGAGATGTTAGATTACATTCTGAAGACTATTAATTATGAAGATTATGGATTCTATTCTTGTTCTCCAATGAATATTGTTCTTTTTATTTTATTTCCCTATTTTCTTGGCAACACTTGAAATGTATTCTCTATTTATTTAGTGGGGACTCCATTCTCTCTCCTGTCTCTCTCTCTCTCTCTCTCTCTCTCTCTTATATATATCCACTTCTGCTGACTTGCTTTGAATATATATCATATATGCATGGTTGAGATATGTTTCTGTCTGAATATTTCCCCCAAAATTCATGTGTTATGAACTTAATCCCCAATGTCATTGTGTTGAGAGGTGGAGCTTGATGGAAGATATTAAAATCATAAGGACTCTGTATGCATGAATGCAGTACTGCAGCTTATAAAGGAATTGCAGAATGACCCTCCTCCTGCTCCTCTGTGATTGATGTGAGGCGCATAGAATCCATTCCATCTGGAGAGCTTAAGGCACCATATTAGTAGAGAGTGGATCCTTAACCTTCCATTGCCTTTATCTTAGACTTCTCTAGCCTCTAGATTATGATGAATAAATTTGTTTATGAGTTACCCAGTTGTTATGGTTTAAACCTCCCCTGTTCTCCCTCCACCCCAATTCTCATGTGGTGGGGTTTGAAAGATGATTGGATCATGGGGGTGTTATTCCCATCAGTGAATATCTTAAATCATGAGTTCAGCCACTGAGTGTGTTCCACAGGTTTTGGGGTGGGTACGTGAGTGCTGACCAGGAGAGTACACCTCTCTCTCTCTCTCTCATCTCTCTGCTTCTTGAAGGCCATTACTTGAGCGTCTTTCTTCCTCCAGATTCTTACACTACGCCCTTTTTGATTTGGAGTCAGCCAGCTATGGACTGACTCATTGTGTATTTTGTCCTAGCAACAAAAAAGTGAGTAAAACAACTGCCTGTGGTATTTTGTTATAACAGCCCAGACCAAGTAAGATAGTGACTTTTGACTTTACCACATTTAACCTGAAGTTCTTCCAACATGGTTTCTGTTAATAAGGGACCAAAAACATATTGTACTTTACTTTCCCTCTCTATAAATTTTCTGATAGTAGATCCAACCATTAACAGTCATTTTTGATTTTAAAAGCATAGTCTTTCCTCTATCATGTGTTTCTAAACATATTTCCACAAACCAGTGAGGTGTGTGCAATTAGGCAGAACTAGGTCACTTAATAATTGGGGGATATTGGGCAAGTACATAATCATTGTGTGCCCCAGTTTGCCTATTGGGACAATAACATCTACTTCAGGGGGTGATGATAAGGATTAAATGAAGTGAGTGCAAAACTCCTAGAAAAGAGTAGATAGTCAAAAAACATTGACTATTTTCCTCTTGAATTCCTTTTTTCAAATAGTACTCTTCTTAAACTCTTCCTGGATCCTTTCATTTATTTTCCACCTATCTCTCTCTTTTTTTTTAACAATCTGTGTGATTTTGTTTACTTCTATTGTATGTAGCTTATTGGCTATTAGAGATTCTGGCTTATATTTATTAATATATTTTAAGCTTCTTGAAGACAGGGACTTTACTTATCTGTATAACTTTAAAGTGGCTTGCATTGCCTAGAAATATGCAACTAGAATTTACAGAATTGAATTTGCTTTTTGAGTCACCAATTCATCGTTATAGCAATGTCCTCAAGAAACATTCTAAAACTCAGTATCTGTTCTTAAAATGCATAAAAGGCTCTTAGCTACATATTTCCATGTCTTTGATCCTTCTTCAGTATTTAAAAATAGCCATAAATATTTTACTTGAACCGCTGAGATTCAAAAACACATATGAATCAGTTTTATCTTGAATTCATAATGGCAAATGTCTCTCCACATTAATTTCAAATGTCTGTGGTTTATAACTGAGGACTCAAAATGTCAACAGATTGTTATTTTTCTTTAATCAGATATTCCTAATGATTGACTAGATGGTTTGATACTGGAATCACTTTTTTTTAACTTTAATTTGGTCATCTTGCAAGAATATTGTCTTTTCCTTTCTTCCCTTGAATATATGGTAGCTATTGTTTTTGTATGCCCGGCATAACACATGCCCACTCTCAAAAGATTGGAGTGGAAAAATGACCCCAGCATACCACGATGATTATCTTAGAAACTTAAATCTTGAGTGGGCACAGCTGATGGGGGAAAGCAGTCAGAGTCACGGGTGCACTCTGACTGTGACAGGGAGTGCTTGAGCACCTGTGAGGAACTTTCCTTTGTCTTTTGAAACCTAAGTCCTGAGATACCCCTCCAATGAAGTGAATTGCTAAGTATCCTCCCAAATATTTATTCTGAAGTCCAAGTTAATCAGAATTAATTTCTTTTTCTTTCAACCAAACACAGATGTAGAAAAAATGTTTTGGATTATTTTGCTATTCTCCTTATATACAACGTCTTATCATAACTGGTATTTTTCTTTGCTCTAATACTTGATGACAAATCCCATTTTTCTTTTCCCCTGTTTGAATGCTTTCGTCTGCCAGTGAGCTTAAGCCAGTTGTTCAGAAACCCATAGGAGAAAAGGCTTTTACTCTCGCTGTTCTTTTGTTAGTTAATCTAGATCGTCAGCTTTACTGGATTAAAAGATCCCTGGAAAAGTGACTGGATCGAGATGGCCCAAACCTCATCAGAGCTTAATCTACTGCTGTGTTCATAGCTGAATGGACTCTTGCGCAGTGGGGCTTCCCCAGAGGAGTGGTCATAAAAGTGTGAACTCAGAGACTGTATCTGTTCCCTTCCTGCTTCTTCTTGGGCTCTTTGCTTGCTGTCTGCTTCCTGGCTGCCACAAAGTGAACAACTTTCCCTCATTGTCACCTTCCAGCAAGATGGAGTCAGATGACATGGCTGAGATCTCTGATTCCACAAGCCCAAGCAAACATTTTCTCAGCAGTGTTTTGTCTCCTCAGTGCAGAACTCATTAATACAGATTAATATTTTGGTATTTTGTCTCAGCAGTGGAGAACTGATTAATATACTTCTAAAAGAGAGATTCCTAAGAAGGAAGAGGACCTGAGGGAAACTGCAATCTAGAGATTAAAAACTACTGGGAACTTGGAGGAAAATGTTCAGGTTCCATGTCAGGCAGGAGATGATTTCCAGTAGACTGTGTGTCGATGGCCTTCTGTAAGTGAAGGTTATGAAAATACATGTGACTAAGCACACATATGTGGTTTTTGTGGTTTTCCAAAAACCTTTTAAAATATGAGTGATTTGAAGAAAAATCTGCTTACTTCTGCAGGAATCAAGCTGTGGTTTCTTTAATGAGCTAATAAACTTGTATGGGCATGAATGATCTAGTTTTCAAGGAGAAGTGTTTTTCTACAGATACTATGTCCTGAATTTAGAAATTTGATGGATTCCAAATAGCCTATAGTGCAAAGATCTACTGCTGAGTTACACTTTTTAGCTAGACTCTCCCTTATCTGTGATGTTTCCCTTCATGGTTCATAAGCAAACTTTGGCATGTGGGGTCCTTTGGAACTCCCATTTGCCCACTGCCTCAACTATTGGCAGCTTTTACACTCTCGAAAGATACAGTGGCTGAATCCTCCCCAAATGCTGATTCCTAAGACTCACAGAGGCTTAAGAAATTTGTCTCAGAAGAGATGAACTCTGGAGAGGACTCGCTATCACAAGCACATGCTGATACAAACAGATTTGAAATCATTCAGCTACTAAAAGCCCTTTAGAATACACTTAGAGCTACCAAAATTTTTTGGACAAAAATTTTTAGCTCTTTTCCACAACCTCACTATTAAATTATAATGGCTAAAAATCTCAAATCAAATTAAACTCAATTTAAGAAGTGTGACAATAAACATATAAAAACCTTTTCTAAAAGTTTGATATAGCATTTTCACTTTCAGTCTCCTTAAAAATTTCCTGTAGGGAAAAGTAAGTGCCTGCTTGGTCATGAGGTCATGAGTTCAATCCCCGGTACCAAAAAAAAAAAAAAAAAAAAAAAGGAGTTCCTGAAGATCACTTTTTATGTAACAAGTTTACTGGAAACAATTCTAAAACACTGTGGAGTTAGGAATTCATTAATCCTATGAAAACACATTTTTCTACTCTAACATCTGGACTCTAGATTAAGTAAGACACAAATCTCAAGCTTTGTACCCAAAGAGTGGGCTAAAGGGTTTTCTAGACTATTATCCTTTTCATGCAAGGGCAAGAGGTGTTTCTAAAATTTTGGGTAAGGCCATGTATTGTGAGTACTACAAACATGACCAATGAAAACCTATTTTCATTATTCACATGGCTGACAAATAAGCATCAATTTTACTAATGAAACTCTATTTCTTAAAGTCATTATTTTAATTAACAAAAATCTAGTATTGAACAAAGGTGAAGATAGCTGAATCTCTTACGGCAGTTATCTCTGAATTCTGGCTTTTCTGGTATAATACTGTGGGATCATCCTTAGAATATGAACTATCAAGTCAATGAGTTAAAGTTAGGGTATAATTTAAAAGTTATCCATAATATCTAAATAAATATTCATAATAACTAAAAAGTTATTCATAATATCATTATCCATACTAGTACATTTTAAAGTAAGCTTAAGATGTGCATTTGTTTTACTGAAATGTTCAGAGATTATAATGCTTATGGTTTAAAACAAAATTTCTGTTGCTTATATTTTAGTCATACTGAGATTGAAATAATTTTATATCATAACTAGGAAGCAAGACCTACTAAGGAATGGTAGTTTCAGAATTTCCGACTTCATTTAGAAAGAGAGTTTAGGAAATGTGTACTAAAGTTCTCTTTGTGTGACAGTTGTTTTTACTTGCATGCTGGTTATTTACATGGCTGTTCATGTGAAATTGTGGAGGACTTTGGCATTTTTCCCTGAGAAAATTTATGAACTACAACCTTTTAAAATGTAGTGACACATTTTATTTTTAATAATGCACCTGTTATATATATATATAAGGCATTTATGTCAAGCTGTAAAAGCTTTGAACATTTTGTGACTCTAATCCACAAGACAGTAAGAATTACTTGGTGGATGGAAAGATATATTACAATCTTGCCCTACAAATGATAGTAAGGTTGTGATGACACTGACTTTTAGTGTGTACTAAACATCGTGGTATGGGAAGTCTAACAAGAAAGTTAGATTCTGGTCTAATAAAACTTGTAGTTTTATAGTCACAATGTTTTTCTGAGAAATTAATTAATTGAAGTGTAACACAATAACCAATCACTATGACATATGCAGTTCCATGGGCTGATTATAAATTTTGAACAACATTTGGAAGGCTATTTGCAATGCTACCTTAACCATTACATCATTTTGCTTTTTCACATATAAAACTAAGATTCTTTCCTTCAAAGAAAGTCACATTTGTAAATTGAACACATTTTTGCTTAAACTGAAAATTATAGCGACATTTTCTTCAATTAGTAATTCTTTTCTTACTTTTCAAATAAACACTCTGATCCTAAAATTTTACTCTTTTCTGTTCTTTAGACATGAAATCACTTGTTCTTTGTTCTTTAAGGTCTCCCATCTCAACAGTATTCAGTGCACGCATTTCAAAAAGCTGTTATGTTGCCTCTTGAGCTTTGGCGAGAGAGAGTGAGAGCGAGAGCGAGAGAGAGAGAGAGAGAGAGCGAGAGAGAGAGAGAGAGCGAGAGAGAGAGCGAGAGAGAGAGCGATTTTGGGATCATCAACATGTAGAAAAGAGTGGATAAAATCATGAATGCTAAAATAGAAAATACAACAAGAAAGAGTAAAGCAGAGGAAAGCACTTTAAGGAGTGCTAACTTTTGGCATACAGGAAGAAAATGAGTTTACAAGGAAGAAGGGAAAGTGATGGGAAAATTAAATGTTATGATAACCTGGAAGCCAAGGCCAAAGATGATGAGCAATTACTATGTGCACTGAATACTGTTTTATATTTGTTTATTCTTTCTTGTATAAAGCTGAAAATTTCAACTGAAAAGACTATTTCCATTGTAGCTATGAGAAACCATTGGATAAACTAAAAACTAGTATTTGTGTTTAAATTAGGAAAGCACTATGAAATTAGGTAAATTCAAGGAGAATGAATTCCAAACATAAGCAAACTCTTCCTAGATTATCACAGATCCGGTTCATTTACATCTCTGCACATACTCGGGGGATTATTCACAGATTCAGTAGTACATTCATTAATAACAAAGGAAAATTTGAAGAAAGCAAAACATCCAAACTAGATTGACAGACATAATGAATTTGAAGCTGAAGGAGTTGTAAGTTCTCTCTAACTTCACTAACTCTTCCCATGGGAATTTTGCAGATTAAGCTCAGATTTACTATGAACCACAACTACTTTAAAAACACAAAATATATTAATTTTACAATACTTCCATTATGTAGAATTCAGTGGACTGAATTAACAACATGGTGAATTAAATAGAATTATTAATGACAGGGCAATAGATATCTTCAACACTGAAGCACTGAGGAAAAGGTAGTTAAAATTATCTTTGCAGCTGAACTAAATGAACAAAAAGAACAAATATCCAAATTTTAAAAAGTGGTTAAGAACCTCAAAAAAGAAGATTAATGACTGCTAGTTAGGACAAATACAAAGAAAATTTTGCTTAAAGATATGTTATTGTGAAACTATTCAAAACCAAAAAACAGGGAGAAACCTGAGAAACAGCCTTACATCAGTAGAATGGACAGCTAACCTTAAAGAGTGATTGAAGACTGAAGAGATTTGGAAAGACATCTTCAGAGTGCTAAAGGAAGTCAACATAGTTCTTTTTCCTAATGAAAATAGATATGAAGGTGAAGTAAAAGTCTCAGATAAATAAACCATTATTCATCATCACAGGCACATGTGAACAATAATCTAAACAGCTTCTTCAAGGATGAGACATGAATCCAAATGGAGAGTTGGTGATACATGAAAAAAAAATGAAGAGTGCTAGAAAAGGTTAAAACATAAAACATGTTTTTAAATTGTCTTTAAAAAATATGCCAAGTACATTTTCTGACTTGAATAGACCATGATAACAATGCATAGTTGTATTGAAAATAGAGTAAAAATACAACAACAAAAAGAGAAGAATGAGGGTATTTGTAAGATCCTTACTTGTTTTTAAGGTTGTGCACTATTAATTCAAAGTATACTATTGTAAATTAAGAATAAATACTGCAATGCCTGAGTAATTACTAAGAGGCAACACATAATGAAAACCAAATGGAACAATAAAAAATTTCCAAATAACACATAAGAAGCCATGAAATATGTAACAGAGGAAAAAGAGATGGAACAAACAGCAATGAGCAAAGTCGAAGACATGTGCTCGACTCCATCAAAAATTAAATATAACATAATTACAACATTAATTAAAATGCAAAAAATGAGTTGGATTTAAAAGCAAGAACCAACAAAATGAATAACATTTAAGAATTGTTTTATAATCCACACTGACATCATCTAGATTTTAAATGCAAAGACACAAAGAGTGTAGAAATAAAAGATTTAAAAAGGTTTTTAAAAAGTCAATGTGGCTACTTTAACATCAGATAAGGAAACTTCAAGTCAATAGTTAAAGTCAGGAATGAGGAAAACTTTTAATAATAACCGAAGTGTCAGTCAATTCATCAGGAAAATATAATAATTCTAAATGCAAATGTCCTTAGTAACAGCCAATAACATAGATTCAAAATACTTCAGAAAAAATTCAACATAAGTAAAACAATGCAGATGTCTACAATCATAATTGTGGATTTTAGCACTCCTTCCTTAAGATTTATAAGTGAATGAGATAAAAATAACAAAGACTATGTGATGGATTTCAATAGCATCATTAATCAAGTAGATTTATAAAACTAAAATTTATAGAGCTAAATTTATAGAACTAAAATCAACTCAATGGCAACATATATTTTATTTTTAATGCATCTAAAACACAAAATAGGGCATAAACTGTCATAAATCAAACTGCAAAACATTTGAAAGAATTGAAATCATGCAGAATATGTTTGCTGACTTACATGGAATTAAAATAGAAATCAATTTCTGAATGGTAACCAGAAAATATTCAAATATTTGAAAAGTATAAAATAATTCATAAA